>BMAO01006467.1:0-41330 GCA_019973975.1 Trichonephila clavata
TTTCAATATTTTGTAATATTTCATGATTTTCATTTCAAAATCCTTAGTTAAGGTGTCAAGTTTCATCATAAATATTTTAATATTTCCAAACATTGTTAAAACAATCATTCCATGACCTTGAAATTTTTTATTTGTTCATTAAAATACTGAATGATTTCGCATAAAGCAAAAATTATTTAACCAATGTATATTGGATAATTCTTTGAAACTATTGTTTTTTTTCAATTAAAAAAAGGGCTTATTTCTTCTAATAACGCAACAAAGCGATTAAGGACTTGACCGAAACTAAGCCATCACACGTTTGTCAAAACCTCTGAATATTGGCATTCAATTTCCTCTAAGAATTGTGCAAACTGCTGTTTATAAAGAGCTTTTGCATTTATAAAGTTGATTATTTTATTACAACTAATATTACGCTAGAAAATGTTTTTAAATCGTGCTTCACACATAAAACTTGCTGGTGTATTAAAAAAGGAAATTCAATCAGAGAATGTGAAATATTTTGCTTAAGATATTGAATAAATCCAAGTTCTTCCCTACCATACTACGTGCACTATCTGTTACAGAAACTTTTTTCTGAAGATCAATATTCATTTCTTAAAATGCAATTTTCGATTCTTTAAAAATATCAAGACCAGTGCACTTCCTTTTCAATATTATTTGTTTTATTAACTCTTCTTTCATTATATTTCCATACTAATACCGAGCAAAAACTGCTAATTGTGCATAACCATTTACATCATTACTCTCATTGAAAGCAATTGAATACATTTCTGCATAATTTAAATAGTTATGTATTTGCAAAAAATTTTTTTTTTTCTAACTTTATTACTCGATCTTTAATTATGTTGCGACTTTAGGTAACTCATTTAAACTCATTAAACATTTTATATATTTACTCTTTTCAATCACACCATATTTATCAAACCACTCCATTTATATAGCCTGGAACTTGTATGGCTTGTTTTTAACTTTTTAATTGCTGACATAGTATAGGGCTACAATTAATAATATCTGTATTTAAAATACATTAATTTGAGAAGAAATTTTGTATTAAATACCTAATATACATACACACTACTTTTAAATGCATTCAAAATAGATGCCAATAAGTTCAACACTGGTACAAGTGTGCCTTAATTGAGAGCCAAAAATTGCTAGTATCAAGAATAACAGACATATGCATGGCGCTTCAGAAGATGAAACAGAGAAGGGATGACGCAAGTGCTATGGAAGTCTCTTTCTACATACATAACTGAACATAACCTGCCAAAAATGCATTTTGTCTGAAAAAAGTACTTTAAATATGGTTATTTGCTCTGGTTTGTCAATTTTTTTTCAACGAACAAAATGTGAGTAAAATTATACACTTTATTTGATATTTTGTATATATATATCTATATAGACACTTTTGCTTTAATTCAAATATTACATACTTTCATATACATTTGCGTAACTTTAAAACTGTAATAATAAAACTTAAGGTTATAGACGGAGTTTAAATTGCTTCTGTGTCAATGAAGTGCTTGAGAACAAGATAAATAGAATATAAATAATATACACAAATAAGAAAATCTAAATAAACATGCATAAACAAACAAGTGGTTGTCTAGCAAGTCTAGCAATTGTGGGTCAATTAACAAACTTGCATGAGTCAGACACTGACCCATGGGCCATAGGTTCGTCATCACTGGTCTACAAGTTGCTTCTTGCAAAGGATTTGTGAAAGCCTGTGTGTGAACCTCTGGTACCGTAATTTCGCGCGTATAGTCCGTGGACTATCTGTGTTTAAAATGCGAATTTTGGAAGCTGCGGACTATCCACCAGTGCGGATAATACGCTGGTTGTTCACGGTTAAAATCGTCGAAATTTAAAAAAAACACTGTCGTGAACTGCTGAAGATCAAATATAAAAAAAGCGTGAGATTCCAAGAAAACATTCGTTTGTATCGATAATAAACCATAGCGCATAGTGCAGAACGAATGAATAGTATCAATAACAACAACTGGTCAAGAAAAGACCAATTTCACAGTGATGCTCGCCTGTTATGCTGACGGCACAAAGTTGAAGCCGCTCTTAATCTTTAAGAGAAAAACAATTCAAAAGGAAAATTTTCTTCGAAGCGTCGTAATACAGTACAATGAAAAGGGTTGGTGCAACGAGGACATTATGCTCGATTGGGTTCAAGAAGTTTGGAAGAAGAGAGAAGGTGCCTTTTTCAATTCCAAAGGAGTACTAATTATGGATTCCATGAGGACACACATAAAAGAAAAAGGCGGAAGCTAAAAAAACAAACATCCGGTGCTGAACTTAGCGTTATTCCAGGAGGGTTTAACAAAATCCTGCAACCTCTGGATATTAGCGTGAACAGAAGTTTCAAGTCCCAAGTATGTGCTTGCTGGGAGAACTGGATGTCAGAAGGTTTACATACTTGTACAAAAGGAGGAAACATGAGACACGCTTCATACACTGAAGTTGCCGAATGTGTCGATAAATCCTGGAAAAGTGTTAAAGTGTCCACCATCTGATCGGGATTTATAAAAGCCGGGATTGTTAGTGAAAGCGAGGAAATCACTGACAGTGAAGATATAGTGATGCTGAAAATGAATTTTTGGACACTCTTCCCCGAAAATATATTAGATTTGTTTAATTCTGATACCGATGAATCGGACTTTGAAGGTTTTCGTTAATGTAGTAGAATGTGTGATTAATTAATATATGATTAATTAGTAAGCACTGTTTTTTATTTGTATTTAGCATTTTATTTCTGAAGGTATATTAGTAAGGAAGTACTTTTTTTCTATTTATACTTAGTTCTTTGTTTCTAAAATACATTAATATTGCCGTATTAAAATAACGTAATTTCGGACGTATAGTCCGCGGACTATCTGACGATTTTTGAAATTTTTTTTTATATAAAATCATGTCTGCGGACTATACGATGGTGCAGACTATATGTGTGAAATTACGGTAGTAAAATAATGCAGGTCATTTGAAATTAATGCATTTGACAGTTAAGATATCTAGTTTGAAATGCTACAGGTAACTGAAGATAGTTGAAAACTAAAATTTAATGTCTTATTGAGAATGCTTCACTTGTTTTAACCCAAATCCTTCTAAAACTAAATATCAAGAAATGATGCCAGTATATTAATTTAATGATTTGTGTGAATTAAAAATAAAGGGAAATAAGAAAATTTTTGCGGAATTATATGAATTTATAAGTTAATGTAGTTTCTTATACTAAATTACCAGATTATATCTTTTACAGACTTTGATTCACTTGAAAAGCTATGTGGAGAGCTTTCTAAGCATTTCATTGTTTAGTAAAAAAGTATTAAAAAAAATTATAAACAAAATGAAATTTTGTGAATGTTGAAAAAGGTGGGTAAAAGAAGCAAAGTCTTTACCAAGGCATGATAGAGAGATCTATTACAGAGAAAGTATTCATCATGGTGTAGCATTTTTCACCAAAGAATCCAGCATGACAGGCAATTTACCAACAAATTGACATGCTCAGGGCTTACCCAGAAATCACCCAAGATTAAGTACTGTCAGAATGAAGATCACTTCAAAATTTAACACAATCTTTATTCTGTAATATTGAAATAAAAATCCCTCTCTTAAGCTCTCCAAAGAAGCCCTGTGCACTTTAGCATCAAATCAATCTGAAGTAAAGGCCAAAAGGATCCCTTCGAACACCACTTATCACTTTATAGAAGACCAACACTCAGCAAAAAAGTGATGGCAAGCCACCATTAAAAAATGTGCAAATTAAATATATATACAATTCATAAATATACACAAAATAGTTATAAACCTAAGATAACTATAGTCATGATAAAATAGTCTTAGCCACAATAGTACTAGAGCAAATTCCTGGGCTTAGGAACCAGGATTGCAGGTTTAAACAATGTTTTTCGGCCAGCCAACCTTCATCAGTATTTGTCAATACTCTGGGCCATAGGGAAAGTAAGAAATGACAAGTGAAGTTTAACTATTACAAATAAAACCACAATCTATTAATAAAAAATGATAAAATTATAGCCTATAATAATTACTAGTATATGTTAAAATCAATGCTAAAAACAATTAGATGAAAAAAAACTTACCCTGCGAGTACAGCAATAACCATTTTTACCACGTGATAGAAAGGAGTATATCAGTAATGCATAAAATTAGTTATGATAAAATAACTTTAAGTCTATACATATACATTTAAAAACTCTAAATGTTGTTTTAAAATTTATAGAAAATAAAAGTACAACCCAAAGATATACAATTAATTTTAAACAAAATATATTATTGTTAATTTATTTAGCATGTGGCGCCATCTATGAATTAACTGTACAATTAATTAAAATGCTATTGTTATTACATATTGTGATTACACTGAGAACCGATAGAAATATAACTGTAAATAAAATTAACAGGGTAACCTTATTCAATACAATGGTGAATAAAGTTGAAAAAAAATTAGATTTATCTCTAATACATTATTATGATAAATATAATTGAAAATAATATTTCTATATAAAGATATAAATAAATTCGATTTCCAGCATGGCACTTTGAGAATGTTAAAATTAAAATAATCTCTATTCTTATAAATATTACTATTTAATTTATAATCCTAAATATACAATGACACATCCAAGCAATTAGTTTTAACAGGATTACTATTAATTTTAACTATTGGGGTTAACATTATTTTTACCAAAAATAATTAGATCATCTATATATCTTAAAATGTAAATATAAATTAGCCAAACTATTGCTAGCAGGGCCACCTTGAGGCAAACCTTTAATTCGTTTATACAAAGAACCATTAAAATTAATGAAGTTTTCTTTCAGTTTCAGTAATGAGAGTTTTAAATTTTAGTAAATTAATAGTAAGGTTATAATTACTACGATTTTCTAAAATTACCTTAATAATATCATTGGTATCAATGGAATTGAGAAGACCTTCAAAATCACTATAAACTGAATAAATATTTTTATTTTTAAAAAAATCTATAATATCTTTACTATTTTTAATTACAGTTTTTTGATTTATATATATATCAGTCATCTTGTTGTTTAACAAAGTACTACATCCAAACAATCTATTTTTCATACAAAACAATAAGTAGTGATGATACTTGCATATAAGCATCACTGCAGCAAAATTGGCACCACATGAATCACGCCATCTTCCACCAAAATCTTATTGGTTGGTTTTTCATATGAAACAATAGAATCTTTGTTGTTTTGATATCATTGTGTGATTCACCTAGTTATTGCTTAATTACTATAGTAATTAAATAACTAGGAGGATCATATAAAAATCTTGCATCTATATCCATCTGAGAGTGAAGGAATATTAATGTTGCACTGTTCAACTAACTACTTCAGGGATTTGGCGATGGACCTCGTAATTTTGAAATATGGTCAAGTGACGAGGACAACACCTGAGCTGGTAGTACCCTCCTCCTCTTGTAACTTCCACATCAATGGGAAGACACTTGAGCCTTGACATATTTAACGTGCATCTGCTCTCTCTGCACGGCAGGTCTTCAGCAGTACTACGCTCGAACTCGTGACACTGTGACCATGAGTCCTTTACCTTGACTACACCTATATCTGTGAACTAGATGTTCAATATAGAAAGGAGTTAACAATAAAAGCTGGTTGACAGAAGGAAGGTATGTGGCCATGAAATTTAAACTCATAGCTGGTGATGCTGTAGTTAAGTTCCATCTTTAAGCCCTGGAAGCTGCACATCAAATTTGTGAAGATTTTCACATTGGCATGCAAGTGGAATTCTAGCTTAGTTTCCAACATTCTCACCTACCCATGGTTTGAAATTATGAGAACATAAGGAATGATTAGCAGACTTAGTGTTGAGTAGAAATGGACAGCCAGAAAGAAATTAATAAACAAAAAGACACTTCACTAGGGCATTCTTCGAGATGTGCCAGCTGTGTTTACAAATAACAGTCAACTCATGAGTGAAAGGAAATAATATTCAGATACCATTGTGTTGCAATTCTTGTCCAATAAAAAGCAAGCCAAGGAGGGAATGGATTTGACATAAAAATGAGAAAATAATTGAATGCAGTACTCACAAAACTAATTTCCATACAACTTGTTTCTACTCAAAATGACAAATCAATACTAAGAGTATGTCAATTAAAATTCTACAAAGGTCAAATATTATCAGTTTTATGCATCCATTTACGGCTCTATGACCAAAAATAATATTTTCATATCAAGCAGTCTGGTTTGCAATTTTTTACACTAACAAATAATCAGAGATTTATAGCTTATTTATTTTCTTTAACTCTTAGAAACTAATTAAAGAACACCTTATATCATAAAGTTATTTAAAATATACAGTGGGTAAAAAAAGTATTGGCAATTGCCTATAATAGATCAAATTAGCTAACAAAGGAAATGCTTGACAATTTTAACTGGACATAACGAACACAGGAGGTAATAAACACACAAATCTAATGAAACTTTCATTTTAATATGTCTTTTACAGAAAATATACAACAAAAACTTATTTTTGCATGTCAAAAAAGTATTGGCAAAATAATAAGTAAAATGTGAGAACAAAATCAGGATATGTTTAATACTTTGTATGCATACCTTTTGCATTTATAACAGCTTGTAATCTATTGCTTGTAATTATAACAGCTTGTATTTCTCATAAGAAAACTAAAGTCTTGGTTGTACTATTGGGAATTTTGTGCCATTCTTGCAGCAGTATACGCTTAAGTTCGTCTTTACACGAAATTTTATGTTTCCTGACTTCGACATCCAATTTGTGCCATAAATTCTCAATTGGATTTATGTCATTCGATTGAGGCGGCGTCTTTAACTGGCGAGGAGAGTTATACAGTAACCACTCCCGGGTGAGGTTCGCTGTATGCTTAGGGTCATTGTCTTGTTGAAACACAAATGATGTTCCTAAGCCAAGTTTTTGGGCACTGGATTGCAAATTATGGCGCAATATGTCGATGTACGTACGTGCTGTCATAATACCATCAATGAAGCACAGTTTACCAACTCCGTTTGCTGCCATACAGCCCCAAACTAAGATGCTCCCTCCACCATGTTTCACAGTCGATGTTAAATGTTGTTTTTCCAGTTCGGTGTTTGGCTTTCTCCACACATATTGTCGTCCATCACTCCCGAAAATGTTAAACTTCGATTCGTCGGAAAAAATAACTGTGTTCCAAAACTCATCTGATAAATTAACATGAGATTTTGCAAAATCTAATCTTTCTTCTGTTTCTTTCCGAAATGAAAGGTTTCTTTCTAGCTGCCCTTCCATAATAACTTTCTTCATGTAAAACATTCTGTATAGTCTGTACACTAAAAGTTTTATGTGAAGTATTAGCAACATCTTTAGCTAACTGGGGTGCACTTATTTTGGGATTTTTCTTAACCTCTTTTGATAATGCTACATTTCTCCCTTGCAGAAAATATTCCAGGCCGTCCACTTCTAACCTTATTTTCTGTGGATCCTGTCTCGTTGAACTTTTTTACAACACTTCTGACAGTAAATAAACTCATGTTCAGTTGTATTCCTATAGCACAATAAGTTAAACCCTCATTTCTGAGCTGAATAATCGTGTTTTTAATATTAACATATCCAACTCCTTCGATTTCGAAGCCATTTCATCACAGCATTAACAAAATAACGTTTTAAAATTTTTGAAATAGCACTGCAGACTTTATACTAACAGGCTTTCTTATCAGTCTAAACACGTGACCTCAACATGACAAAATTTGCATAACAGTTAGAACTTTGCCGATACTTTTTTGACATGCAAATTTACGTTTTTGTTGTATATATTGTGTAAAAGGCATATTAAAACGAAAGTTTCATTAGATTTGTGTGTTTATTACCTCCTGTGTTCGTTATGTCTAGTTAAAATTGTCAATCATTTCCTTTGTTAGCTAATATGATCAATTATAGACAATTGCCAATACTTTTTTTACCCACTGTAACTAACTATTCAGTGTATAAAGTTCTATCATTTTCCTCCAAAAATATTTTTTTGTAATTATACTTGTATGTATGGTTGCTATTATCATTTAAGCTACATTTTACATTCATTTTTTATGCTTGATTATGATTTCTGATCTACTAATGGAAAAGTATCCTTTAAATCTCTTATTTTATTTTAACTAAAGATGAATTATTAATTTTATTATTTATTAGTAGAAATCTTTTTAACACAAGTTAAAAAGTTATTACAAGAAGATTCATTTCCTTTCATCGTTTATTTCACTACTGTACACTATTAAGTAGAATGGGTTACAAAGTACCTGTTTCCATGTGGAAACTTCACCGCCTATTGTTGGGATTTTGAGTTTGGCCTTGCTTTAGCTTTATCTTAGACCAGTACTGTGATAAAGTGTCAAAATTTAAAATAAAAATTGTTAAGTAAGGCAATTAAAAAGTATTTTGGACAAAATAAAACTTGAAAGAAATTTAAGTGCTTTAAAAATGAAAAGAGAATATTCAGGGCAGTTCAAAAAGGAAACATAGCCATGTTCAATACTGTGCGCATTGGGGAGCTGAGTGCCCTTGAGTGAGGGACTCATCTGGTGGGTGAAACTGTACAATATTCTATCTTCTTAGCATATGTATATCTTTATATATAAAATATACGTGTCACAATGTTTGTCTGTGATGGACTCCGAAACTACTCAACCGATCATAGTATAATTTTGCATGCTGTGTGTCATTTCATCCAACTTAAAACATGATTGTTTTTATTTCAATTAATCACGCCATAATATTTTTATTGCCGGAAATGTGAAGAATCCGGAAAAAATGTTGCCAGATTCCTGTAAGGGATGCTCATGTGTCTGTGGAAGAAGATACTGCAACAGAGGGTGAAAGTTTTCGGTACTCTCGACGTTATTTAAACAGCCATCCGATTTTTGTTCTTTAAATCAGACAAAAAATAATTACGGAATAGGAAAGATCATTTCTTTCCCCACAATACGGTATAATTTGCTTTGCAAAATAATGATATTTTCTATTTTTTAAAGATTTTTTTTTTTAAAATGAGTTAAAACTGATGAGTTTTTATGAAATTTTTTTTCTAAATCATTGTGTATGAATTTATTTTTGGGTTATTAAAACTATATTTTTTACTAAATAATTTCATGCTTTTTTCTTTTTGAATCAGTTGTTTAAAAAATAAAATGCCAAAAAGTTTTTTTCTACATTTTTTTAAAAAAATACTCAAAATTTTAACTCAACATTAAATAACTTCATCATTTACTAAAATTATATCGTACAAAACTTTTTTTTACGTTTGTAGAACAATGTTATCCAATTTCTGTGCAAAGATTGAAAAAATAGCTTAAAAATTACGGATTTAAAATTTTTTTTTGTGATTTTCGTAAAATACCGTTTTTGCGAGAAATAATTTAAACAGTCTTTTCTGTACATTTTTTATTTTAAAGTACTTTGTTTTTGCAATTAATGTGTGAAATTTCAAAACTTTAACGTGAAAGTTAAGCCCTCTAAAAAAAAAATGAAAACTTTAAAAAAATTCTCAATTGTGTCAAGGTCACTTTGCATTTGTTTTCTGTTTGGAAGACGGGAAAGGTTGAGGTACTTTCGAGTCTTTTGCTGCGCAGTAAAAAGGGAAACTTCCTCATAACACGGGACGCTCATTCATATAACGCATCACATCTGATATTTTTTTTTTATTCTTAAAGATTGATTTATTGAAGAACAGTAGAAAATAAGAAAAAAATATAAGGAAATATTCTTAAATATATTTTTAACACATAGTATTATTTTCTTTTTGAATTTTATATTGTGAAATGAATCAATATCATTGCGTTTAAATAAAAATTATTTTAAAAACTTTTGGTATCCAGTGACTTAAAAAATAAAAAGCCAAAAACTTTTTGAACAAACTTTAATAAAACACTGAAAATACTTAATAATTTCTTCCTTTATAAAGATAATTGCATGAAATCCCCCCCGTGTGTCGAACATTTAAAAAAATCCTCACAATTTTACTTCAAGATTTAAAATAGTAGTGAAATTTTGTAATTTGAAAAATTTCTACTTTTCTGTCTTTTTTCAATATACAACTATTTTTAAAAAGGCTATATTTTTGTTTCTGGAAAAATTGCAATGAAAGAATTGAAAAGTGAGTGAGTGATTTATAAATTCGCACTGTTCGCCTATTCGAGGGTTATTGGCGACGGACCTCGAAATTTTCAACCATGGTCAAGTGACGAGGACGACACCTGAGCTTTCACCCATCTCTCCCAATTACCACACCACACCAATGCAAGAACAAATTTCGAAAAAGGAAGTTTTAATGACATAGTTAAAGAAATCACTCACATTGCGCATACACACACATAAGTGCTATCGTCCTGAGGGAAACAGGAAATTCCCATGGGGATTAAGTTATTCACTCGATAAAAGCCTGTGCAACGCCGGGCTAAGCGAAGAGGAAAGAAACAAAGAAGTAAAAGTAATTTTGAAAAATTATATTGGAAGTGCTGATTTTGTGAAGAGAAGGGAAAATGTTAAACGAGAAAACCATTGATACGCACTCATGGGCCTTGCACTCACATCGTACGCGTCACACCCACACAAAAGTGCTGGCGTCAGAAAGGAGGAAATTAACATGGGGATTAAGTTATACCCTCTGTAAAAACCTGTGCAACGCTGGGCCGGGTCAGCTAGTATAAATATATACACAGTCGACTCTCAGCAATTCAAACCTTCAGTAATACAAACCTCTTGTTAATTCGAAGTATATGCTCAGTCCCTAGAAAAATTCTTGATATTTGGAACTAAAGCAATACATATTGGTACACTCAAAATTTCTAAGTAAAATCTGTAGCTGGCCAGACTACAACACACAATAATTTGAAGTATTCTCATAAAATTCTTGACAATTCAAACACTCACTATCATGTAGAGTCCTGTAGAAAACAGGTAGGAGCTTAATATGTTTTGTATTATGTTGCCCTACTTATCTTTCCTGTAACGTAACCTCTTTGATGATCCTCGAATGACTTATCGGAGATGACTCCGATAATTCTGACAGAAGCTGAAGTGACACCCCCCCCCCCCAACTAGACAACTTTTCCCTTCAAATCATGTTGATGTGGAACTTTTTCAAGCATCATTTATTCCAGAAAAAACTATTGAATGTCATAAAACAAAACAAAACAAAAAAAAGATTGCAGATTTTTTTCTTCAAAAAAATTAATTATGTACAGTATGTATTTTTTTAATATATAAATGTATTATTTTAATACATCACTTTTAACTTATGTTTAATATTTATACTGTACAATATGTACTGTTTAAAAATACTTTAAAATATCTTTGTACATATGTATAATTGTTGTTTTATTACATAGTTTCGCAAATTAATTTTTTTTTTTCCAGAAAAAATCTTTCTGTGTATTTTGGAAGTATTTTCCTACCCTCTTGATAATTCGAAATTTTTCATTGGTCCCTTCAATTTTGAATTATCGAGAGTCGACTGTACAGATTTCCTTTTTCACATTTGCATCTTATATGCTTAGTCAAATGAAATTGATAACTTATAAAAACTAGCAAATAATTAATGCAAAGAATATTTTTGTAATTTTTTTAATGGAGTTTTGAAATTTTTTAATACATAATTATAGTTGAATAAGATATATTTCTTCATTTAAACAAAATTTGATAAGAGTGAAGGTGCCTCTCAAACTTGGCAATGTGATACTGATTTCATTCTGGCAAACAGTTATAATTTTGTTAATTTCAATACATAAAAATGCAGATACTGTTTATTAATATTGTATTCTGTACTATACACAGGCTTTTGGCAACATACTTCATAATTTTGAACTAGATTACAAAATAATTACATCTGAACTCACACTCAATTCTCTAAATTTCCACACTACACCAGCATGAAAACTTGGAGCCTCAACAGATTCAATAAGACAGTTTAAGTTATGATCACCTCTAAATGGTGGCTCTTCAATGGCACTAGGATTTGAAAGCACAACTCAACAGAAAAAACCACTAACTAAAGTTTGTGCCCATGACCAATTGGTTATAATCATCACATTTGTATACACAATAATTCTAGTTCAAACACATGTTTTCTGTTGATTGCTATTTATTACTATAAATTGACAAATTTTTCTTTTAAAAAGAACAGAAGAGAAAAGGACAGGAGACTTCTTTTGGGAGTATCACTTACAAACCGGAGGATTTTTTGCAGTCAAATTTAAATTGATGAAAATATCAAAGTATTGTTTAATAATGCTCTGTAGAGTATATAAACAGCATGATTTACACATTCTGCATTTATATAGTTTGCTTCACAAAATATTTCTTCTTTAAATAGATTTTTGCTAACCATTTAATGACTTAACATACTTTGAAAACTGAATATGTTACCAAAATTCCTCATTAGTATGAAAAATTTAAAAATATAATGATTTACACACAGTTCTATATTACAATCCTTTCATTCATAATAAATCATTTGCCATTTTAGAAGACTTTTTGCAGGAATATAATCAAACAAAAACTAAACTGCCTAATATAGAGGACTACGTGGAGAGGTATTTTCTTTTGATGCACTTGGCATACAGATGCCTGAAATGTCATTAGATTCATAATTAACAGAACAATCAATATATTATGTCACTTTCACTACACTCAGAATCTGTTGTAGAATTAATATCTGAAATATTTTTTTATCATTTCTGCTATTTCAAGTTCAGTTAAACAATTTCATATGCTTTGACATTGTAACAGTAAAAGAAAATTTTGTCAATAACTATTAAAAACTAGACTGCAAAGCCAAACCTAATGCTTTAGTAAAAATAAAACTTTCATATTTTCTATAAACAAATACCACATGCTCATTTAAATAGCCATCATAAAGCATGCAATCATAGAACATTCCTTTCCTCTTACATTTATAGAATCAAAATTCTCTAGCATGCAAGTAACATTTCTCTCATTTACAGCAGGTCAAATCTACATGCATCTCAAATACATGGACATACAATGCAGTAGCCTAACCGAGAAAGTTAGGGCCCCCTGAAATGTCAGGTTTTGGGCCTGCTGCAATGTTGGGTTTTGGGCCCCCTGCATCGTGGGGGTGGACATTACGACACTGATACAATGTCATCTATGACCAAAAAATTTTTTTTTCTTCAAACAATCCAAGCTACTGGTCTGCAAATGTGAAAGCCAGGGGTGATTATAGAAAAAACACTCTAGTATGTATTTGTGACAACCAAGAACTGACTGTATTCAGGCTGACACATATACATGACAGTCGACGTGAAGGAGTTAATGAATGATGCTTTTACATCTTTCACATTGCTCTTAAAAAGTTTGTTTTCTTTAGGAAGAATTATACTTTTAATGTATAATGTAGTTTTCATTTCATAACATTGATAATTTTTCTCAGTTTGTTAAAATTTAATAATTTTCCTTTAAAAGGATTAAAATTTGTATTTTACAACATTACAGTGTGTTTGGTTTTGACATACTTCTAATTTTGGATGTCTATCAGTATTTAGGCTGAAGATATTTGAGAGACTGCCAAAAAAGATCACCAAATACTTCTCTATAACTCCCAAATATTAAAAATTCACAGCAAGTAAAATTTTTTTTATTTGCCCTCATTCTACACATTACCCCTTTTTTTTGTTTGTCGTATTTAATTAAATGGTTATTTTTAGAATCTGTGAGCTTGTTATGTACAGATTCTGTTCTTTTTTAAAGCAATCTTAAATTCAAACTAGTTATATTACAAAATTGTTATGAATTTTTTAAAACTAGATTTTTTTTTTGAATAAAATTTTTTGTTCATTTAGAAGTTTTCCAACTTCAATTGATAAACGTGATTGTTGTTTATTTCACCATTTTAACGAGTTCACATAACTAACACGCAAGGAGTTTGAAAATTTTGACATTTACATTCATAAGATAATTTACTAAGTCTAATAAATGTTGTCAATCGATGGTTACTGTACATGTACTGTAATATTGCAATACAGTCTTACAGAATATCATATAAAGCAGAAAAGAATTACAATTTTCAACAATATACATATGGCTTTCATCACGTAATGGTTGATTGTTTACATTTGACAACATACAGGTATGTTTACATGCATTAAGATTGTCAGATAGAAACGTATCAAAATAAATAATGAAAAAGCACGTTACCTTTTGTTTTCTTTTTCATATGAATCATATGTAGTAAATCGTGGCGTTTAATAATTTTCATCAAATCAATAATGCTTGTCAAATTGGATTCATCACAATACCCTGTTTTTGTCAGAGCGAGAAGCAAGTCCTTGCCATTTTTAATCTTGCACTTTAGAGCAGCGTCGATTCCTGTACCTGATAAAATAGTTAATAAACATACATCTCTTTGAGTTAGATGACACCCGATACGATCACACATATTAATTATTCCAGAATCATAACGCGAATTTAATTCTCTTATAGTTTTCGGTATTGACTTCGTGTCGGCCATATTGATTTTACATGTAAAGCAGGTCCGCAGTGAGCTTACGTATTTCTGCGATTGCGTAAAAATACTTCACTGCGAATGCACTTTCAGATTAAATTTTGTTTTAATTGCAAAAATAAGAAATATAAATGGACAGAAATATTAAAAAAAATCAAATAAAAATATTTTATATCATTATGGAACCACAGACTTTACATATTACTAATTTTAAACAGTTTTAAAACCAATTTAAAATGCTTTAAAATTTAAACTTTTAAAAAGTTTTGAAATTGACAATCATATTTGCTATGTATCCAATAAACACCCCGTATAGTTAGAAAATGCCGGGAAAAAACTGGGTGGATTGGTTTAGACTTTAAAACATAAAATTTCGATTATAGATGCTAATCAATTTGGTATTTCCGTCAACTTCCGGCCGTCGAATTCAGTGTGATTATTCAAGATGGCGGACAGTAAGTTTCTGTCTGATCCACGGACAGGCAAGTTGCATGTTTTTACATATTTATTGCTCACTTAGCATAATTTATTCATTTTTACTCAGCATTCTCATATTTAAAATATATAAAGCTGTCGCTTGTTTGTTGATGCTGTGTTTTTCTGTGATAAAATAAATTTGTAAGAGCGGCAGTAATTTTCATTCTCTTTACTATCGGCGACTGTGGAAGAGTGGGAAACCATGCCTTTTTTTCTCTTTCGGTCATGACATGTGTATTTATGTTTACACGCGCGCCGTGCGCTTGGCAGTTGTGAGAGACGATTATGATTTTTGACGTGATATATGAAAAAGACAAAAATTAGACTTTAGTTTGATTATTTTTCTGTATATGAAAATTATTTTACGTATTTAAATTTGTATTTATGAATTGTATATTTACATGCCGCATATTATTGCGCTCACGTGGTCAGTCTCTAAAATACTACTAGCCGCTGATTGGACGGAATAGACGGTGAATGTGTAAAATGGAATTTTTTCATTCGTTTTCAGTGTCAATAAAAATAAGAATAAAGGCTTGGTTTATACTGTTAAGTTGAACAAGAGTGTTATGACAGATAAATTTATCACTTGTATATTTTTTATTTGTGTATTCTTCATTAATTTTCGTTTTTTTTTGCGTTGCATTTTGATTTTAAAAATTGACTGAAATGATAAACTGATTTTTTTCGGAACATATCTACACAAAATAATTAATCTTCCTATGATTTATGATATTCAACATTTTTTATTGTAAAGTGTTTTTTAAAAATTTGTCTTTTGAAATTAAATGGCTTTATTTTATTCATTTTTGTTGAAACTATTTCAAATTTAAAAGTATTGCTTAAATGTTATTTAAGAATGAAGTATTAAAATTTTAATGAATGAAATATTTCCTTAAATTTATAAATTTTTTAGTATTGTGTAATTTGTATATAAAATATCAGAAAAAATTGCAATTTTTATTTTCAATTTAAATTAAATAAAAATATTTATAATATTTTTTAATATTTGTTTGGGTGCTAAGTGTTTGTAGTACTTTATTTAATCATAATTTAATGGGGCATTATTATAGCATTTCTATTTCATGTAGCCTTTTTAAAATTTCATGTCTTAGGATTATGTTTTTTTCTCCGACTTTTAAACTAATATTTTTTTAGTCAAAATCTTGCAAATTTTTCTACTTTTGTTTTAAAAACATAAGATATGATATAAAATTGTGATACACTTTGTACAGAACTGGATGTCTTGTACTAATCTTTGAATTCATCATTGCATTGCTAATTATTTCTGGTGCTTAGCAGTTTTTTCAAAATAATTTGACAATGTGCATGCATAAGATTAATAAAATTTGTTTAATCATGCAAAAAGATACAAAATTATAAATTAACATTTTTGCAAGAAAATTTAGCTGTTAAATTTATAAATGCGGACAGGGGGTTATTTATGGAATGCAGGTTTAAGCTTGCTTTTATAAATTTAAATTTATTTTTTCTTTTTTTGAGCAATGAATATTATTTATTTACAATAAAATTTTAATGGTATATGCGTATGTAGGCAAAGTAGTATTAGTATATATATGCACATTTTTTAAATACATTTTTATCCTCAAAGAAATTTTTGATTTTTATTTGGATTAATAGTATATTCATATTTTATTAATGTCACGGGAGAAAATCATAGTATGAAATGTTTAAAAATAATAAGTAATTCAAGTTTCTTTTCATATTTGCTTTCGTAAATAAGTGCAGATATTGAAATTGACCTTTGTACTTTAGTTATGATGAATAATTTATGTTATAAGAAATCAGTTTCATTTGTATCAATATTTTTTGGCAATTGACAAATTCTCGCTGTTGAAATGAACACATTGTGTTTTTAATATATGTTAGTCTTGGAAATAAGTTAACTTAATTCATTAGTTCATAAATTAAGATGTATCCTGTCTGAATATTATGTATTTATTTTTTCCTTATAATAGTATTAAGAGAAATCAGTTTTTGTAAAATTCTTGTTGCATTTAAAGGAAAACGAAATATTTGCTGTTGATTTTTTCCTGTTTATTTTTTAACATCAGAAATAACTATTGTATGCTTTATTTTTTATATTTCCTGCAAAGTGGTGTCTTTGAAAATTTTAATGATGTAATTGCTTAAATTAATGGCTGATAAAATCTGGGTTTGATGGCTACTACAATAAGAAATTTGTATACAATTTGAAATAATTTTCATTCTTATGTAATAATTTTTGGTTATTTTAAAATATTTTTTTTCTTAAATATATGTATAATGTTGAATATATGTTCTTTTTGGAAAGAGTTTCTTAAATAATTTATACGTGAAAACTTGATAAGAGACTTTTATCTTTTAAAATGGTATTTAATCCATGTAATATTTTAGTACTCTGGTTTGTAATTGTATTCTGAAACCTATAATTTCTTTCTAATTCATACTAAAGTTCATCTGAATTGCTAGTATTAAAAATAATTTTTAAAAAAATGTTTAAATAGAAAAAACTGCTTTTTTTTTTTTTTTTTTAGATTTATATAATACATTACATGTGAATATGAATTAATTTTCTTGTAAGATATATTGATTTTCAAGATTGAATATGTTAAAATTAATGAAAAACACTTATTAAAATGCTGCAAAAGTGAATAGATATAAAGATATGTACATTTTTTAAATAAATAATTACTAAACAATTGAATATTTTTATTTTATTCATTTATACATATGTATATATATGTTCATTTTAAAATTTATTTTCATTTTCTGATTTTATATTTTTTAAAATTTGACTTTTTACTAAATATAAGACAATAAATACAGTTTTCGCTAGTAAATTTTAACCTTTCTAAAGATTTTTTGATTATGGTACTGTGCACAGAAAACATCCTTTATATTGCTCATAAATTTTTTAAAAATTTCAATAAAATGTATTAATTTCTGTAATATCTTCCACTTTTTGATGCTTTAAACTCTCTTTGTATTATGAATGTTTTTTCTTTATTTACATCATGGCTGCTTTTCTTTTTCATTCTATATTTTAAAATTATTTGAGCTGTCATGCTCAATCTTTCGAGTTTTTTTAAAATTGTCATTTGTTTATGAAGCTGAGGAAAGTGTCAAGTTAATTTAGTTTACAGTTACTAAAACAGGCATTTCATTCTGATTTAAACCTTTGATGAATCTTTTAGAAAGATAATCATAATTTTTATGGTGTTTGAGGATATACGTAGCTTTATTTTCATTTTTTGTGGTATATTTTGTTTGCAAAAATCTTGTTGAGCTAAAGTTAGTTTTACCTTGCATGAATTCCATCTAGCATTCATTGTGTTTTAATATTTTAATATGAAAATTTTAGCACTGATATATTCAAATTCTTAATTTCATAGAAATATCAAGCAAGCTCTTCATTCTAGGACTTGAATAATTTTTTTTGATTCTATTGTATTTGGTTAGAATACTTGATTAAAGGTCTACATATTAGTAATGCAGATTAAAATAATCTAGTATTCTTATAAACTAATTTCTGTGGGCTGATACTGATCTTATTTATTTTCTTGTGTTTTCTACATCATATTTGTTTTTGAAATAAAATTAATTTCATGTAACTTAATAGTAAAGTATTTCAGGGATAAGTAAAGTTCTACTAGACAACTTGCAAGCAAATCAGAAATGAAAAAAAGCAAAAGCATCTTAAGATCCTAAATGTATGTGTATATATTATTAAAATCAAATATATATAAAATTTAGAAATACAATCCATTTTAATTATGAATTTAGGGATATATGAAGAGAAATAATTGAAAGAACCAGTTATATGAAATTTAAATTACTGAAAAATCAAACTAAAAGCATTTGTACTTCAATAATTTGAAAATAAAATTTTAGATTTCTTATTTACCTTATTTTGTGTTTGCAAGAATAATCCTTATTACTATAGCTTTTCTGTATATTAAAATTATAAATTTTTGTTTTCAGTGTAAGTTACATACATAAAAAAATTTCAAAATATATTAAAAGACTCTTAATACATGATTATCTTAAGTAATCTTTTCAGTATTTTGGATATCTTTTGTAATTTGATTATCTTTGAATTAAATTTTGTTGTTGATATCTTATTTAAGAGGTTTTTCACTATTAGTTTAAAAGAAATAAAAATAGTTGGTTTGATTATATAATGTGTGCAATATTCATAACTAATAGTTTTTCAATTTCAATTTTTTTTTGCCACATGTATAATTTTCTGTCTAATCTTAAATTTTATTTCAAATCTTGAATTAGTATATGAAATTTTACTTAACTTATTTTATTTTAAAATATAAAGGCTCATTAAACTCTCAAAAAACCTTAATTTTCCCATCTAAACAAACTTGCTCATTTTTTTCTGTTTTATATAAATTAATTATGCTGAATTATCTATATCAGAAAAAAATTTATGCTGTCATAGTTATTAGCTTAAAATACTTCCAACTTGTTAATTATTTTCAAAATCTAATAAAATTTGTCAAAAATTTAATTATGGAAGGATAATTACATTATGAGACAGATTTTCAAGAATCAAGTTCTGTTTTTGATTTTTACGTAATGAATTTTCACTGTGTGATTCACTTTCATTATATTTAAACTATGCATTCACAAAGCTATTATCAATGTGATGCATTCATAAAGCTATTAACAATAATGCATTTGCTTTAATAATAATTTCAAAATTTAAGCTATATACAGTTATACTATAAATCAATACGAAATACTTATATCAAAAATTAAGTGTGTGCACCTCTGAAACTTTTTGATAATTCAAATTTTTATATCCATGTATAAAGGACTCATAGTATAAGTACTTAATGTTTGTAATCAACATTTAATGAAAATTTAAAAATTAATGAATGTAGAAGAAATTAGTAATTTGTGCACATATTTAAAATGTGCTTTAAGTTAATTAACTATCTACTTAAACTATCTAAGTTAAATAATTATCTGCATATTTTTCAATATCGTATACACATAAAAGTTCCCCTTAAAACTTTTTTTCTTTATGCAAACATATTTTTTAAAATAAATATTGGCTTCAAACTGCTTATTTTGTTTTTGGTTTTTAAATGTCTTTCGTAATATATTTATATATGCTTTTTTTAAAATTTTGAGCTAAGCTTAAAAATTTCTTGTTTCAATTAATTTGATCTACTTTTTAAATCCATTACTAGTGAGAACTTTTGCTGTGGTCATTCTTTTCTAAAAATATGTTGGAAGGATAAAAAAATAGTTTCTCTCTCTATTTTTTTTTAAATCAAGTGTGTGGCACTGTTAATTTTATATTTTTTTTTACCTAACTCAAAAAAAAAAAAAAAAAAAAAGCTTATATATAAAAAATATTTAAAAGTTGGAAAAAAAAAAAAACTTTTGTCAAATTATTGACTGGTTTTGTTCAGCAAATTAATTTAAACTCAAATTATAATCCGTCTTTTTAAACGACATTAACAATTTATGGCGAAAAATTTATTTAATTTTTCTATGACATTTTCAAATAATTTCCGAGACAATATTTAAAATTCCATATCTTTCTGTCTTTAGTGCATAAAACGATTTTTTATGTGAATATACATGTAAATTTATATCTTTTTTCTTATGTAAAAATAGAATTTGCTTATAAAGAAATTACTGTATAAAAACGTAACGTCTGATTTGAAATCTAAAATGTAAGCAAAAAAATGAAAAGAATTTAGAAAAGAATGTAATTCTACGAAATTCTGAGAAGTTCCTTGATTTACAGATTTTATTAAATTAAGATTTAGGTTGGTTGCTTCGAAGCGAGAGAGAAAATCGCACCAAAAAGCTGATTTTTACCATCCCAATTCTCAAGCAACATTCCACATTTCCATAAAAAAAAGTGCATCATGTGCATATTATTCTGTTACTCTCTCCCCCATATTTCAGAAGGAAAAAAAAAATCTAGTACTTTACCTGCTGTTAAAAAATATTCGATGCAGCGATCGAAATGCCAATCATTCATTTGAAACCCAATGGACTACGTTTTTACCAGCATTAATTTAACCTTTTATTAGAAAAATGGTCACTGTCAATCGAAACAGTTCGATTATAGAGCCAATTCAATGAAATGAAAGAATTATCTTTTTGCAAAAAGAAGTTTCAAGTATATACATGTAGTAATGTGTTGTATGACAGAGACAACGCAGTTCCATATTTTTGGCGATGATGGGCATTTATTCAGTGTGTTTTAATGAATTCAATTGAGATTATTTTAAATTACTTACATTTAATTATTCTAATAAAACTAATTCAAGTTTGTGTAAAATCGATTTGAAATATTTCAGAGTATGTATAATTCAAACGTATCTAAATACAATTTTTTTTTTTAAATTTCTAATAAGGGTGAAACAAATTCATCTCTTCTTTTTTCACAAAATTTCCTATCATCAGACTTTTAAAAAAAATTAATGATTTTCTGCTTCAAAGCTGCTTTGACACATTTCACATTTATATTTCAATCTACATGCTTTTGAGATTAATTTTTTAACAGATTTTTGCCAAAAATGATTAGTTTTTTTATTCCTAATCAAATGTGGATATGCATGATGATTAATTTTTGTTCTCTCTGTTTAATAACTTCAACTACTTTTTAGCTGATTATTTGAACAAGCTAAAATCCAGTGAAGATTGGAATATTATGCGTGAATACTATAACAATGATTTCGCAATTTTCGAAAAGTAAATTTCTATAGTTCCTTTCCCTTAAAATTGAAAAAAGTCAACTTTTTATGATGCCATAATTAGCATGCAGCAATTTTCAGTTCATAACATTTCCTCTGGATATCAAAAGACGTGTATTGTTTAATAAAAACGAATTTCATATTCGCGATCAAAATACAGGGCATTTTTTTTTCTTAAATTTTCTGTTCATACGTCAATCATCCTTGATAAATTTTGCATACTTTACTGCTTGGTCATCATTAACTTTCAATATATAAAATAAATCATGGAACAATTGCCAAAAGGGGGGGGGAAAGATATCCGTACTAACTTTTGCTATTCTAATCCCTGCTGGATAAAATTATTTTAATAACTGAAAAGGAACTAAGTTATGATGTTTATATAAATTGACTACTTAACATAGTTAATTTAAAAATAATCAATGTTGGAATACGATTTTGTTTTCATAATTTGGTAGAGAAGCACTATAAATGAAATTTCATTCGAATTTGATCGCTAGTTCTAAAATACTAGATAGATGAAAATGGGTGCCCAGGGGCCCGGAAGGGACTTAAGGGAACCGGATAAGCTGGATTTAACCAGATTTTCTGGTTATAAATTTCGATCCGCTAGTGCCAAGGGGGCCTGTAGATTTTTTGCGCCCAGGGCCCGAAATGAGCTTAAACCGGCACTGAAAGGCCGATACACATTTCCAAAAATAAAGGTTACATACATAAAAAAAATGCAATATCTCGGGGTAAAAAGATTAGTTTCATGCAAATGAATTTAGTTCTTATACATCAGACTTTGAAGCACACGATGGAAAATAACTAAAGTTGGAGTGTTAAATGTAGGACGATATGCCGATAAGAGCAACATTGGTCAAAACAGGATGCGTCATAACGATAGACTGGTTGGACTAAGATGTGTACACTTTTACCAGCAGCACAACCTGTCCTCATGTGCCGTTTCACACAAAGAAATTTTGTGCCAGTCAATTTATTTTTCGAAATCGCTCCTCTTGTGTGTGGAGCAGAGAGAAACCTTTTCACACGCGGACATCAAGTTGACTGAAAAGGGAGTCCCTCGTACAATGACTGATTCTGAAGAAGCAATAAAAGGCTTTTCCCGCTTTCAATGCACTAGTAGCCGCGTGTGAAGAGATTAGCTTCCACAGTATCCTTTTAGATCCGAGATGGGCATTAAGTCGATTGAGATCGACAGGTGGCCAAGACATTCTGGCGTGACCGCCCTTACTAAGACCTAAGACACGCTTACTAAAAGAAACCTATTTATGGAACATTGATGTCAGCTCAAATTTAGAATCAGCTTTCCACAATCGATGGAACTGTGTTTACTTAAGCCATAGTTTCTCAACGTGGGCGATAACGCTTCCTTGTGGGCGTTTGAGGCTTTCAGGGGGGCAGTAGAAGACCCAGAGAAAATTAAGGGGCTTTGAGATGGCACGTAAGGGTTTGGGCAGATTAAACAAATATGATCTAAAAAAGACTGAAAAAAAAACACGCTGATTATGTACTAACAAAAGTAAACTCTAATATTGTTTACCTTATGTTGATTATATGCATTTAAACCATTTCTAGTGTTGTCTTTGTCTGTGAGCAGGAGGATAAATGTTTCGTCCACTGCATTTCATTACGTATACTATCCAAGAAACATAATTAAATGTTAACCAGGAATTAATGTGCGATTCTTTAAAGTCTGAATTTGTTAATTTATATTTCTTTTGAAAGCAATAGTTTATTATGAATTACTTCGTATCATCAAAACCCCTGCCTGTCTTAATAACAAGTAAACTAAAACTTTTATTCCACTCTTAAAATGAAGAAATTTAGTATCGTTTCAATTCCAACAATATCCTATCTGTGACTAAAATATTTAAGATTGCACATTTAAATATATTTGTGGCAATAGCTATTTCGAATTCGCAAGTAAAAAAATTGGAGCTTAAAAGAATTAAAAAATATATTCCATTAGTAATAGAATATTTTTTAAAATTTAACTCTTTTTTTCACATGGTATCATATACACTCTTGTTTCTCTTGTGTGGAGGGGGCGGTATTGAAATATTCCCTAGAAAAGGGGGCGCCAGTTCAAAAAAGGTTGGGGACCTATGACTTAAGCAATTGATTCGATAAATGTGTAGACGACACATGTACCTTCATTGGAAGCAAACGATGACCCTTAATATGTCCACTGCCACTATAGGAGAAAAATTCCCAACTCGTCGACGAAGTGTAGAATAAATGTTGATATCAGCTCTTCCCGCTCATGCACGACTTTGGGTTCTTGTGTTGAAGTCATGTCTCGTAGACTCGTTAGCGAACAAATTAAGTACATGCGTCGTTTTCAGATCCATCGATTCACGTCTGTTCTGTGCTCGCTGCATTGAATACATCCGCGGTCTAGCAGTCGCTTATAGTTGCTCAAGCATTCAACTTGACAATCTTGTGTTACTTGAGTTTTTGTAGTAAAAATAGTATTGTCATATTTTAATATAGGGGTGCAATGCCGAAAACAAGTGTGAAAAAAAAAGAAAACATACAATTTTAATACAGAATGACCACACCTACCGTCACTGGGTGGACCGCAATACCTTAAAAACATTAGAAGTATCCCGAACCCTTGAAAAGTCCACCCACCCCTGTTTTAGATGAATCAACTAGTGGGGAGCGTTGACGGATTACTGGAGTACTTGATCTATGTTGAGATCTTCATCTCCTATCGGTATAAATTGGATTGAACTTTAAACTACATATTGCCCTTTGTTAGATTAAAATATTAAAAGTTTAAAAAGTTAAAAATTAATATAGGATTGCTTTTTTATAAAAAAAAAATATTCAAGAAAATAAATTATAAAATAGATGGAGTCTATTATCTGTGTTGCTTATTGTGTGATGCAAATAACAATGTCATGATCTCCAAATATTGGAAAGGAGTACATGGTTTTCGAGAACTTGAGCTCACAGCAGGGATTGCCAGTTGACTCTGTGTGAAGATATCCAAACGATCTCTACTTAAAGCTAACTCCCGATAGCCTTCCCCATTTGTTATGTATTGTACAAGTTTATTCGTGTGTAAGGGCCCTAATGAGGATTGATGCACCATTTCTTTTTCTTCCAAAAGTGACGACGCCAGAAGGGTCCTGGGTGGCAGTTGTCTGCGTGCGATGTCCGTTCCTAAAGTTGGTATGGCAATTACATGGCACACCAGAAAATTTTCCTTTCATATCAACGAATCTGAAATAACCATAACAATAAATATTTAATACATAAAATTTGTTTGTTAATGACCATTGAAATTTTGGCTTCACAACTAAGTTCTCCTGTAGCAAATGTTGATGAAAAAGGGTAATAGATGGTGCCAGGCGGAACATGATGTTTGCGACTTGTCATATGAATGCCTTTCTATATTTGATCGTGCTTGCAATCTGGAAAAGCAAAAACTTGTGTTATAATTTAAATATATACCGTATTTATTCAAATCTAAGCCGTGCCCCAAATTCTCAACGAGTTTTTGTGAAAAAAGAAAAACAGTGTAAAATGGTTTATCGACATCCAATTTCACGAAATTAAAATAAATTTAAAATGAGAACAAAAAGAAGTAAATAATTAGTTATTTTCCCAGTATGAAAAATTTTAAAAACAAACGTGAACCTGTAATTGATCTAATTATCTCATCCAACTACCCCCCCCCCCTCGATTCTAAGTGAACTAAGTGATCGCTAACTAAGTGATTGACCAAAAACATTTTTAGCTGAATTTATAAAAACAGTATTTTATGAATTTATAAAATCTCACTTTTTATGCTTCAAGTTTTCAATAATTAAGCAAAGATTATTCAATGAATTTAAGAATTTAATTTGTTAAGTTGTAAAAATATTGTGTTAAAGGTAGGGTTTTATAAATAAGTGTCAACATTTCTGATCAACTTTGCAATGACATAAATAGCTGTAAGTGTCTCAATTTGTCTGAATGAAATGACTAATATAAAGTTTGCCGCCAGATTGGGCAATTGTTGTACGTTTTTCAAAAGAGATTTTGTGCAGGGAAACCTTTTAAAATAACGATATATATATATATCAGAAATAGCGAGAGACTTTGATGTTTGCGAAATTATAGTCAATGAACTTAAAATACTCAAAAGAGATTGTAATAAATTGTTTCTGTTACGACAGATGGAGTTTCTAATTCGACTGAACAAGAAGTAGATCTTGTTAAATTCTTTCAAAATAAAATTGCTCATCCTGTGTGGAGTCCTTTCATTGCGTTATTCACCAATAAGTGATATGCACAGAATTCAGAACCAGCGATTTAAAATAAATATCAGGAAAACTTAGTCAAATTATAAATTTTTTGTAGCAAGAAACCTGTATCAAAAACAATTCAAATTTTTTTAAAAATGATGTTGATTGTAATTATGTTTCTCCTTTAATGTGTAATAACGAACGTTGGTTAAATCAGCTTACAAATTTTGCTTTTAAAAGGTATGTGAATGATCTGGAAGAAATACGCTTTATCTTAAATAGTTGTAGCAGGAAATATTTTATATATAAAGAACAGTATGATACAAAATGATTGACAATGACAATGATTTTTTTTACGGATATACCACTGCATTTAAATGATGTTAATAAATAGGTGCAATGTGCCGTAGAAAAACAATTGATGTTATGTTTGGACTGAGAGAAACAAGTAATATAAAAAAAATTTTTAAGTCAATTCCTACTTTGAATGGATAAATAGAAAGTATTATATTAACGATTGAAAATTTGAACGATATATATATATATATATATATATATATATATAGGGAGAGGGTAAACTAATAGTAAGAATTGAAAAAAAGAGCATGATTTGTCTGCATTGTTGTAACAATGCACACTCGGTTTGGCTGAAAAACCGGTTTTAAACGCCAACTTTTGTCATTGTTTTAACAGTTACGTTGTTACAACAATGGAGATTAATCTAATTTGGCGTCGAAAACCGGTAATTAATTTAATTTAATTAATGATCTAAAATTTGAAAAAAAACCCCTCTATTAACATTAAGTGTCATCCAGTACAAGTTAAAAAAAATTATTTGAACTTGTGATAGGGGATGAATAGAAAGTATTTTGTTAACGATTGCTAACAAAATGAATTGAAAAAGGATTTAAATGTAAATTAACTTTTTTTTGTTGGAGAAATTTAATCTAGAAAAACTTAACAAAACTTTTTTAGACAAACCAATATTTGGCAAAAAAAAAAAAAAAAAAAAAGAGAACATTTTTGTTTTATAATTTTGAAAATTTGCAGTTCTATTATAGAACATTTATAAACAGATTTAAAAATTTCAAACGAATTGAAAGGCCATTGAAAATTGTAAGTTATCCAGACTTATTCGACATAAAGGGTTTCAATAACAACCTCATTAACTGGGTGGAATTCGAAAATTTAGAAAGGCAGATTATAGATCTCCATGGACACACACACACACAAACACACACACACACACAACCACACCACACACACACACACACACACACAACACAACACACACGTGTAGATATGCGAAAACATAGCGAAAACATTACCGGAGTTCCTGTCTTAATCGCTGATCTACATCCTCAATAACAGTATGAGGGCACGTGTTGACGCTTGTGAAGCGTTTGCAAAATGACCATACCCCTTTTTGGTCTGACCATTCCTTCGTTTTGATGCATCCCTTTTTAATCAACGTTACTTTCATTTGCGTATTGTTCTGTATTTAACGCATGCGTTGCTTATTTCTTTATTTATACTATTATCTGTCTCGCAGTCTCATGTATTTGCGTACAAAATTCCTTTGCATCAAACTCTTTTTTTTCCCCGAGGTATTCCATTTTTATATTAGTAACCTGAATTTTGGATAACAGAGCATTAGAACATTTCCACACAAATTGTTCATAGTACTTTTCAGTTTTTTAAAATTATTCTTGATAAGTGGATCAATAATTAAATACTATATTCTAGAACAGTGGTCTTCAAACCTTTTTGACTCACAGAATCCTTAGAGCTCTAAGATGTTTGGGAGGGGGGAGCCCCATTCCACACACACACTTAGAAGAATATATCTTTAAACAATATTTAAAGTAGATCAACATGTTTTAGGTATTTTATGCAAAGACAAAAAGTATTGAATTTGTTGTAAAAACTGGAGTGTAAGTTTAATATATTTACTCAATAATAAATTTGTAATTTAAGTGTCACCTACCCATACTTTTTATAATTAGTAACTGGGAGTGTTTGCATTTTTTAACGCAGTGTCGAAATTTAGATCTATTGAAATTATTTGCAATCGCATATCTATTCTGCGTTTAATTTGTTTTTATATTTTATTTTGTAGCCACTCATGTTGAGAAATTTTTTTCACTTTAATACATTGTTCTGGACGGTATTAAAAGGTTTATAACTGTGTGATAAATTCTGCGTATTTTGCATGAATTTGCAACCTAAAATTTAGGAGCTGTTCCTGTTTAAATAGAAATTTTAACGTTGAATCGTTCGATATGTCAATCAGTTGTTCCCTCTCTATTATAGGTATTTTTATCCACAAATGGGGAAAAGGTGTATTTTCCATTACAAAACTATTTAGTTGTGAAAAAACATTGTACTAACGAGTATAACATTGTTTCATCGGATCCGGGATGGCAAATTATAGAATACAACTAAAGAAAAGAAAAAGGTTTGAATATTTTTTTTTTTGTATAATAAAAGTTTTTAAAAAAGTATTTCAAAATAAATTTGTTATCTATATATATAAAGGAGAAAAGCGACTCACTGACTGACTGACTAATCACGATATCTCCGGAACTATTCAACCTACAGATTTGAAATTTGGTAGACATGTTCCTTTAATGGAGTAGAGATCAGCTAAGAACGGATTTTGCGAAATTCGAATCGTAAGGGGCGTTACGGGGGTTAAGGGCATTATAAGTAATTCTTTCCATTTTAAAACTAATCGACGTACAATCTTGAAATTAGGTAAACAGATTCCTTTTATAGAGTAGAGATCCCCAGCCAAATGAGTTCGGTGGAAATTGACCCCCAAGTGGCGTTGCGGGGGCTTAGGGGCCGTTATAGATAATTATTTCCATTTTTAAGCTATGAGACGCAAAGTCTTTATATTTGATAAATATATTCCTTTTATAGAGTAGATATAAGCTACAAGATGGGTTTTGGGAAAATAGCCCCCCAAGTGGCGTTGCAGGGGATTAAGGGGCGTGAGAGATAAATATTTTCGTTTTTAAACTACTTGACCTACCAGCTTGAAAATTGGTAGGCATGTTTCTTTCATGGAGTAAATATCCGTTACAAAATGGGTTTTAGGAAAATTGACCCCCAAGGGGTGTTGCGGGGGTAAAGGGAGATATAAATAATTATCTATATATATAAAGGAGAAAAGCGACTCACTCACTGACTGACTGACTAATCACGATATCTCCGAAACTATTCAACTTACAGACTTGAAATTTGGTAAACATGTTCCTTTCATGGAGTAGAGATCCACTAAGAGCGGATTTTGCGAAATTCGAAACGCAAGGGGCGTTACGGGGGGTTGAGGGGCGTTATAAGTAATTGTTTCCATTTTTAAACTACTCAACGCACAATCTTGAAATTGGGTAAGCAGATTCCTTTCATAGAGTAGAGAACCGCTACAAAATGAGTTTGGTGAAAATCGACCCCCAAGTGACATTGCGGGGGCTTAGGGGGCGTTATAGATAATTATTTCCACTTTTAAAATATTAGACGCACAGTCTTTAAATTTGATAAATAGATTCCTTTGATAGAGTAGAGATCAGATACAAGATGGTTTCTGGGAAAGTTCCTTCCCCCGCAACGCCACTTGGGAAGTGGCGTTGCGGGGGAAGGGGGTTAAGGACGTAATAGATAAATATTTTCGTTTTTAAACTACTTGACCAACCTGCTTGAAAATTGGTAGACATGTTTCTTTCATGGAGTAAATATCCACTACAAAATGGGTTTTGGGAAAAATGACCCCCAAGGGGTGTTGCAGGGGGTTAAGGGGAGATATAAATAATTATTCCGATTTTTAAACTATTAGACGCACAGTGTTGAAATTTGGCAAGCAGATTCCTCTCATAGAATAGAGATACGCCACAAAATGCGTTTCGTGAAAATCGACTCCCCAAGTGGCGTTGAGGAACGTAAGGGGCGCATATTTTTCAATACAATCGAATTCTTAATGCTAGGACTTAAATATCAAAAATTTATACATATATATAACCAACAAAAATTTATAAAACATCATGAAATACCCAGCGAAGCGGGCGGGTAACAGCTAGTGTATAAATAGAATTTTCAATTTTAATTACTGGGTTGGGCTTTTAAGATACTTGTAGTTATACAAACTCCATCGAGGGTGTAAATTCATTTTGCAGGCACTTTTTATAATTTTCTTTTCGATATTTTATTGTGACTTGTGGAACCCTTGGGTATGCCTCGTGGAACCCCAGGGCTCCTTGGAGCACAGTTTGAAGACTACTGTTCGGGAAAGGTACTGTTCTGGTCTTAAAGACGTAGCACTTTCTGACCGTAACGTTTTACTCTTTCGATATTTTCTAAGAATAACATTTTTATTTTAAGAGTTCTATAGCACAAGGAATCCAAATTTGTAAAAGTTTTGGTACACCAATTTGCTTTTGTTTTATTACTTATTTAACATTTCATATTTTCAAAATAATATTTATTTTTATAAAAAAATTAAAAAACTGATCTATAATGTAATGCAAGAATAAAAAAAAAAACCTTTATAATTTGCTGAGTAGAATTTTTTTTTTTATTTTCAAATGTGTGAGATATTACTTAACATTAAAAAATCTATTTTTTAAACTCTTGTTACTCTAAATTTTTCAAACAAAATGTATCAATGTTTGAAATTTAGCCTGAGAAACTAGATACTCAAAAGAAAAATCCAGCATCGATAACGAAAAATAAAATATTTTTTAAAAGTTGATTTATTACATTTTTTAAATTTTAATTTCTTTATGTTCTAAGTTTGGTTAGCCACGATGATAATTAAAAAATTTAATGAAGATGCGTCTCTTTTTTTTATCAGTTGTTTTTAAAAGTCTTTTTAAGTGATTAAAACTACGCAAAAACCATACTTTTACACATTTTTTTAAATATAGCTTGATTTGTTTTATATTTTAGTTACAAAATTTTTCTAAGGCTGTACAATTGCTGTATTGTCTGAATGAGATAGAATCGTTCAGAAAATTTCTGTCTCTATGTAGTTATAATTTTAAAAAAAATTATATGTATCGCATTTGCACACTATTTCGCCTTCAAACAGTGATTCTCCACTAATGATTTTGAGCAATTTGACCAATATTTATTCATATTTTTTCTCATTTTACGAAGTATACTTAACTTCTAAACATCAGTGTACGCGCATATTTGTTTCAGAAAGATATTTTGTGTATGATTCTGATGTGCATTCAGTTGTTTTAATTTAAAAAGAGATTGATTAAAAAAAATATGTATACAACACAGAATGTTGCTTTTTAGTTATATATTTTTTTGAAAATTCCCATAGTCATTCATAGTACTTATGGAACTTTTCCATCGTGTAAAAGGTGACTCATTTTTTATTTGTAAATAAATTAGGGATTTCGTTAAAAACATAGCTAACTGAAATGCATTATTTTTAACGAATTAATGTTAGTAACTATATTTTGTATATCTAACGTGAAGCATTTGAAATTTTTTACAAAGTTAATATTTTTTTTGTTTTTATATGAGAAATTAAACGAACCCTGCAATTTCAAAAAACTTACAGTACTTTTATCATTTAAAAACATATCAAAATTGCTTGAATGATAAAATACATATTGGATATAAGTTAAATGCATATTTGAAATGAAATTTTAATTTTTTACTAAGTTAGTGTATTCATTTGTGATGTTTAAATTTCTTCAAATGTGGTACACCAATATGAAAATTATATCCATGATATTGAAATGAAATGATCATAAAATGGATTTTGTTCTTTGATGTTGAAGTTTGCCATTCAAAATAATAATTTTAAAAGTTTCCCTTCGTTGAATGATACTTTTTTCAGAATTTGCGTTTTATAATTTAAATTTTTTTCATTCTGGCTTAAAAATGTACACGTTTTTTTGTAGTCTTTTAAGTCCTTAATTTGGTGTAAACAATTTTAAGCACTTAAATGAAAGCAAATCAATTTTTCTATTTTCGCACTTGATTTTTCTTTTTTCGATAAAATTTACAAGAATGAATCTTTTCTCAATCAAAACTGAACTTAACACCTGCAATTAGAGATATCATTTTTGTATGACCTTGGTAAAAACTTGAATAATATTCGTTCTACACACAGTGATTGAGACATATTTACTCAATAAATCGAAATATGTTTCCTAGTAGTATTAAAAACTGTCTCTTTTTAGATTTTTTAAAATTATTTTTGAAAACAACACGTTTTAAATCAGCACATTCAGAAATTGTGATAAAAAGTTAGAAGCAGCTGGAAGGCTAGACAGAAAGAAACCGCGAAGGCTTATTCATCTTTTCTTGTTTAAGAAAGTCGGATGTGGTTTGCTTTGTCTGAATAACAAGGACTACAGCTGAAAATAACCAAACCAATATTAACATCTGCTATAAGAATAAGTTACTTTATTAATATGATTTTTGCATGGAAAAATAAACTCGGAATTACTAAAATATGATCAAATATAAGAATATTGTGATGCTTTTGGTCGAATATTGTGCGTACTTGGTGCCTATCAGGCTTTGGGCCCTCTAGACCCCTGTGGTAGTGTACGTTACGCCACTGCATGACTACATATACAGAAGGCAGCGTATTTTTTGGATGACAGAGGGGTAGAAGAACAGAAATGCAAATTAAGTTACATAAGAAAAAAATTAGAAGCCCAGTGGCTGAGTGGTTAGTGCATCGCGCCTCCACACCACAGGTCCGAGGTTCAAACCCCGGGCTGGGCAAGGTTGACTCAGCCTTTCATCCCTTTAGTGGGTCGATAAAATGAGCACCAAGCTTGTTTGGGAACTTAACACTGGGGTTAAAAGATATTTTGTTCTGAACAAAGCCGAATCTCGTCAAGAGGTGTATTTTAGCAGTGAGGTTTCATGGCGGAGCTAGTCCTGATTGGGTCCTGTATCGAAGATTTATTAGAGGCCTTCTTTTGGGCCTCTAAAAAGCTTACGATTTTGCTTACACGTGTTGGGGCCCCTGAAGCTTAGAGGCCACGTATCATTGATACGGCGGTAGCTACGCCCCTGGTGAGGTTATAGCATTTACGTTGTTAGTCGTATTTCTGTTACAACCAAAGGTATATGCTCCCAAGTAACACCAACCGTGTGTTAACTCTAGTTGTAACGATTTTTTTAAAAATAAATTTATTTGCAAAACTCCTCATGCTCCACATTGCATAACATGAGGCTTACAGACGTAAGTGGTAACAACATTACAAGACAATAATAATGACAAAAAAAAAAACATAATTAAGAATAAAAAAACATAATTAAGAAAAAAAACATAATTAAGGGAAAAAAAACATAAAAGAGCCAAATCTAAAATAAAGGAAGGGAGGAAATACATAAATATAAAGAAAGGAAGGTATCTGTAAAATTTTAAAATACAATACATTATTCTTTGGATAAGCAAAATTACATTTAAAATAATTTCATTGTATACAGGAAAGTTGTTCACAAGCTTAAAATTGTTTAGATTTTATGTAAAAAAGTTTTTATTATGTACAATAACACAATAAATTCTAAATTAAATTATTGTGAATTAGTTTTTTGGTGACAAAAATTCTGAATCGATTTATATGCGTAAAAAGTGTTATGTGTCTTGCTTTAAAAAAATTTTAACTTTATTCTTTACTGAAAATGATACAGGATGATAAATAAAAAGGTTATGAGTAACATAACAAATATTGGTTAAAAAATGTTTTTGTGTTGAATAAAATGTAAAGTAATGTTAAAATAATCTAACTATTTTAAAATTTTTAGAAAATTTTGTTTAAAAATTTATTAAAAATCATATTTATTTTAGGGTTACACATTTTTCTCACGAAATTATTATATTTAGATAGACCTGACTAAGTGTCATTTATTAAAAAGTTATAAGTATGCATTGGAACATAAAAAACTAAAATGAAATTATTATGCAAGAGGATAAATAGTGATTTATAGTATAAAAAAGGAATGTTAAATAAATATTTCTGAATGAAATAGTTTTTGTTGTTACTTTAAATTCCTTATCTGTCTCCTCACCTCTAAAACTGCATTATAAAACCATTTTGGAGAAGTTGTATGCTCTTCCTTTTAATTTATTACTCAACTTCAATTCTGAAATATTGGATATTCAACAATCAATTCTGAAATCTCTGACAATCGATGGAAACTTATACTATATATAAGATATACTTTTACTATACTCATTAAGAATTAAAGATATTCTCTGTTAGAAACATTTCTCAGGAACCCATTCACACATATTTTTTTATTAGTTAAATATTCTAAATGCAGAATGTATATATTTTATCCAATGGGCTGCAGATTGGTATTTTTACCATTGCAGACCTAGTGCATCCCCAAGAGCTTGTATCACTCTTTAATGCGGCGCCGTATAAATGGATACCAATCGCCACAGGTAACTTTGACGCCCAGTTTCCTCCACAGAGGGAGGCACCTGAGATCTGACGATGCGAACTTGTACCAGGATTTAATTTTGCCGAGAGCGCCCAAGCCAAACAGACACTCTAGGGATCTTTTACATGCCGTATACGACATAGCCGCTGTCGATTTTCTGCATCACGAAAATCCACCGACTTGGGCCGGGGTCGATCCCGCAACCTTGGTGCAGAAGGCCAGCGACAAACCAATCACGTCACCCAGCCAGCAAATGCAGAATATATATGTGGTGAAAACTACATCACACAGATTCTATTACTTGATATAACTAATAAATCTTGGAAAAAATATGTTGTGGAAACGAAATCCAGAAAAATTTGATTCAACATACGTTATTTTATTTTATTTTGATCTTCATGCTATGTTCCATGGTACCCTGGGGTTCTACGAGGCTTAACCAGGGGTTTCACGAGTCTCAATAAAAATTCGAAAAGATAATTATAAATGTGTATATAAAATGGATTTACATTTTCTATGAAGTTTGCATTACCGGAAATATGCGGTACCGAGGCATTAAAATTGAAATTTTATTTATACGTTATATAACTTTATTTCGCAATACTTTTTAAACTTTTATTATTATAAAAGAAGGATATTTTTAAAACATTCTTTCTTTTTTTGAGTATTCTAGTCATTATGAATATTCTAGTACTTACAATACCAGGTTCTACGGAATAATTTCACGTTTTTCCATTCAATGGCTTGCAAAACTAAATAGTTTTCTGATGGAAAATGTACCTTTTTTTCATTTATGGAGAAAAAAAAAAACTCCTATTATGAAAGAGAGGAAACTACTTATCGACGTATTAACAGATTCGATGTTAAAATCCAAATTTAAGCAAGAACAGGTCTTAAATTTTAGGATGCAAATTCGTGCAAAATATACACAATATATTTACACAGCTATAAACATTTAACTGCCATTCAGAACAAAGTATTTTAGTGAAAAATATTTCTCAATCTGAGTGAACAAAAAAACTAAATATAAAAAACAGAATGTGAGATGCACCTATAGATCAGAGATACTCAACCTTTTTTTTCTCTCCCGGGCCGCATACTCATGACTTGTATTTCACGTGGGCCGCTACATAAGGATAGTGGAATAAACACACTAGTAACACCAAGTAAACACTGGGCAAAGCAAAATATTAAAACTCATTTTTAGCTTTTATTCTAATACTATATCAAGCTTTCTATCAAACACACACTATAAATATTTACTTTTATGCATTTTTTACTGAGTTATATGGGATAGTTTCGATTTCTTTCATCCAACCTCTTGTTTACATTCTACTATCAAAAACAACAAAATTGATAGATTTGATTGCCTGTTTGATAGAATTTTCCGCTAAATTTTAAGTTAATTTTAAGTCCGCTAAATTTTCTCCAATAATTGAATTTCTTCATGCCGCATGGCCGCATGTGGCCATGACCGGGCCACATGCGGCCCGTGGGCTGCAGGTTGAGTATCACTGACCTAGATAGACAGTTGTGGTAAAAAAAAATGTAAGTACTATATATCCCAGTTACTAAATATAATGCTTGGGCAGGTGAAACTTTGATCACAAATTAATAGCATTAGTGAGTAAAATATATATAAAATTTCGATTAAAGTTTTTTTATTACACAAAACTCAATACTTTTTAAAATTATTTTTACTTTTAAGTACCTATAACTTGTTGATATATTTTAAATAATATTGTAAGATATATTCTTGTAAATGTGGAACGTGGTTCTATGAAAATACCTTATAGTTCTAGGGGTTCCATGAGTCGAAAACGTCTGAAGACCACTATTTTAGACGAAATGAGATTTTCATAATCGTAATCGAAACTACAATTTTTTTTTTTTTTAATTCTCCTTGTGCAATAAAACTGGAGCTTGCTATTTTTATATCTGAATAAAAGAACTATTTTCGTCTTGTTTGAGGCAATTGCAAATAATTGCATTCGAATTAAATTTCTCTCTAAATTTGTCGTATGAAAACCTATAATAAGAAAAATACAAACAGTAAACAGATCATAAAAAGCAGGTGATATAGAAAATGGGGGAAATTTTCATAAGTTCATCGATCACATATAAGAGTCACGTGATTAAAAAGAAGAAATTCAGCCGGAATCAATTTATAAATAGAAACTGCTTTCTTTTAAAAATTATGTAATATTGACTGCTATTCTTTATCCAATTACTTCTGCAAAAAATAGATAATAATAATAATCTTTGATATTTTAAAAAAATCAATATAAAATAATAATTGATTTAGAAAATTTCTGGTTTTTTAATTTTACATTATTGTAATCTTTGACCTTTTGGAATTTCTTACTATATGAATTGTTTTTTCATTATATAAAAATGGGTCTTCGATTATATATGTTTTGTTGAAGATGAATGATGATAAAAAAACTTTCCAAACAACATTATTTAAAGATGCTTATCAGTTGTTAGATAATTTCCAATTGTAAAAATGTAATATTTTTATGCAAATACTCTTCTTAACAATATGAATTATTAAGTTCTTTTCTTAAAGAAAAGATGTAGATCCTTACTAAAACTTTTAGACGTTTGAATTTCTCATGTATAAAAGGCCTAAACCCAAAATTCCGTAAAATTACATCAAATAACTTAGGAAATATTCGAGATTAGCTTTACGATTGCAAGAAATACTGTGAGCCTTTTTAAAAGTGTGTATTTTTTATTACCTATTCGTTTACCACGCGGTATTTACAAATAGAAAACAGTGTTTGAAATTCTGTCTAGCTGTGATAAGAATTGCGGTAGTTATTAAAAATGCCCACTTTTTTCCTCTCTCTTTTTTACACACGTACACATACCCACACAATACAGGTTGATACTTGAAAATAAAAATTTCCGAAAAACTGTAAAACATATGAAAAGGAAACAAAATATTTGACTTTTCTGATGATGGCAAAATATTGGAAACTTTTACATAGGTAATTCAAAACGTTGATGAAAATTGTTTATTTCAAACATTTTTTATTTGAATTTTTTGAAGTTGTATATCTACTCTCATGCTTTGTAAATATAATGCAAGAATGTCGAATTTCACCTGGTTTGAAATTTTCATTTATATCATGTACCTAATCATGTATTTTTCGTACTTTTAAAAAATTGTTTTTGCATCTGGAAATTGCACTAAAATAAGTTCGCGAGAAGATGCAACGGGGGGAAGGGGATCTCAAATCTGTTAACCACTTGCCTGATTATTACGAGTTATCTCGGGGTCGTATACATTGCAGTTAATTATTATCCCGAGAAAACTCGGGCGAAGCAGAATTTGTCAGTACGATTTGTTTTATCACAGTTTTACTCAGCCTGGAGAAAATGAAAGGAAATATTCAGCTTTGGTTGGCAGTTAGCAAAGTTTTGTTGGTTTCGTGGATCTTTTTTTTGGCGGGACAGATCAGTTGTTTTTCCTATTGTATAGTACACGGCGGCTTGTGGATTAGAGAGTAATATCTAATGAAAGATCGTTCCGTTGAAAAAAAAGTAAAATAATGGCGATGATGCAAGATAGCGAAAACGATGATTTTTCTGAGAGTGATTATGGTGGACATTGAAAATAGTGGAAGTGGTTCTTCTGTATGTAGCCTACATTTTGTACTGTAAATCAGGAGGTTCACGATCATCTAAACAATTTAGAGTGGAAGTGATTGAAAAATAATTTCTGAAAATCATTGCGACGAGTTTTTTGCCGCATCAGGAAGACTCAGCATTAATCCTTCCCCACTCAGGTTAACATCTGGGCATTTTCCAGATGTTATTCCTGCTACTGAAAAAAAAAAAATCTAATCCAACGAGACAGTGTATTCTGTGCTCTCGTAAAAGAGACCCCTTAAAGAGGTAAGTCAGTAAAAAAAAAGAGGCCAGATACCAGTGTACAGAATGTCAGGTATCACTTTGTGTTGCCCCTTGTTTCAAAAACTATCATACAAAAACTAATATTTAACATTTTTCCAGTTGCCCAAAATAACTCGGGATAATAAACTAATGTTAAAACTAAATGCTTTTACACCTGTAAAAAAATTAAAAATTCTACTTAAAACTTGCATATTTTGTTTTGTTTCGTTTCCTTGTATTTAATAATAAAATTTAAAAAAAATGTCATGATTTTTTGCAACTTTTTTCAAAAAAATATGTAAGGGAAACGGTTAAATAATTTGTTTCTTTAAATATTTGACTATATTCGGATTTTTTTAAAAAAAAAATCAAACGCTGTTTTATGTGTTATACAATTTTTGTTCGCATAACTTATTCATCATTCGCATATTGCGCGTATTTTGTACAAAAGTTTATTTATTTATATTATTCAGTTGAACGCTATTTTAATGAAGAATTTTGTGTTGAAGAATATGTACATTATGCATAGAATATTACTCACAGATTTAAATCAACCGAGAAATTATTTTTGCTTCAAAAATTCTTATTGTTTAGTATAGTTGATACGTTAGCAACACTAGCGTAGCAAGTCCTCAGTGGTCCCTGTATTAAAATTTCTTGGGGCCGTTTTTAGAAGCTAAATGTAAGATTGATCACATTAATAAAACTTATTTGAAAGGGTCGAAACATTATACATCATAGGGCTCCTGAAGCTTGAGGGCCCCATATCATTGATACGGTGGTAGCTACGTCCCTGTTTAGCGAACCATTTGTATTATAGAATAGAATAATATGATAGCAACATATTAAGTACTTTGCATTTTGATAACTTTTGTAACATATTTCAAATAATATATTTGATGATAGTTTAAACTTGAATCTGATTTCGACATACATTGAATAACTAATTATATATTCATAAATATAATTACCTTTTTCTTATTCCTTTTGGTTATTTAGAAATAAATTATCGATTTTTAATGCTTATAATTAAAAATAATATATTTCTTTAATTGTACATTTACATCTTTAAAATTTTTTGTTATTCTTATATTTGTGAATAATTTTTAGAATTTTTTCTTCAAACAAAGGATTTTCACTTTGATTCACTTTTCTGATAGTGTTTTTTAAAAATATTACTGTATGTGTGAAAAGAACTATGCGACAATATTGTTTGATTAAGATGTACATTTTTGTATTGACACTTACCCCTAAGATTTAATTTCTGCGTGGTTTCTTTGTAATGATATTTGATTTTTGACTGCGTTCCATTGTTATTATTTTTAATGATGAGTTGTTTTTCATTGAATTTTTATAATGTGTGGTTGTTGTTCTGTGATATTCAATCTGAATCCTAAAAAACAAAAAATAATTCTGAAACAAAGGAAGATTTATTAGAGAGCGTTTTTAGTACATAAAGAGAGATCCGAGTCCTCTTAAGACAGATGCGTATTGGTATGAAAACATTCCGAGTAAAGACCTCCAGTACGGCAAGTGATTTCCTGCTTTCAAGGGGAATCATCAAGAACATGTCGCTCTTTGATTATTGAAGATAACCTCGTCAGCTTATCGTAAATTGGACCGTGATAGCCCAATGGTTGAGATCGCGAGTTTCACGGAAGGCGTGAAGTAACGGTTTCGCGTTCTGGTTTTATTGGATTTATTATAGAGTTGCTGTAACGTAACTTCAATGCAGGGGCGTAGCTACCGCCGTATCAATGATATGAGGTCCCTAAGCTACAGATGTCCCAACATATATAAGCAAAAAATGGTGAAACATTAAAGGTTCCCAAAAAAGGGTCCCCAAGAAATTTTTGATGCAGTGCCTGTTCAGGACTAGCCACATTAGTGCTTCAATGTTGGGATGTGGAAGTCAGGGGCGTGAATAATAGCTTAAGTATTGTCCTCAGTGGCGTAACGGAGAATATTAGCCCCCCCCCCTGCAAAGTCAGATTTAGAGCCTCATGTCAGATCTTACAAAGGGTTGCAAAACCATTCGTACTTGGCTTCAGTCAGACTTTGGTTCCCCAAAAATCCTGGGCCCCCCGCGATGGGGGGTTACAGAGGTGTACGTTATGCCACTGATTGTCCTTGTTGGTTTATGTCATCGTGGTTGCGAAATGATGGCGAGATTTGTTTCCATCGAGTGATAGGTTTGAGTCCTGGTGCTACTAAAAATCCGCAGTATAGAAGCGCTGCTGTATGTTAATCTGTATAGGCTGAAAGTCCTCAGGTTGGCATGGGAAGGAAGTTTAGAGATTGGGGTTGGCAGCTCCGTCATTAAATTAAGGTTCAAAATAATTAGGTCCGCGTCGCCAAATTCTTCTTGTTAATCAATTAATCAAAACGTAGCAAACAGATCATATTATTATGTCTATGATTTCCACCACTTTTTACAATTATTTTTAATGTCATTTTAAAATAAATACATTTAAGGAAATGTGATTGCTGCTTTCTATATTTCTTATTTTTATCCTTTCCAACGCGTTTTGTTCCTCTTATCACACGGAAACTTTTCCCCTCATTTCCCGTTCCTAAATATTGCAACAAGTTGTGGTTGATGACTGCTTGAGTCTGTTGCTTTTTCTCCGTTTTCTTCTAGAACATTACAAATGATTAGGAATTATTCAAATATTGCAAGAATTCTTTTAAACTACATTTTTTTACTCGAAAATACCAACAAATAATTTTAGTCAATACTACATTTTGCTCATTCTTCTGATAACCGAAATTGATATGCGATACTATAATTATATCTCCACTGATTTTGTTGATATAAGTTTGAATTTATATATATATTTAAATAATTGTTGAGCCACACAAAATTCCTTTCCCCCTATTTTGGTGAATACTGAATTAATCTTTAACGATGTCAAATTAGCACAATATACCTTATCTTTGCATCACGCCAATGTTATTAAATTGATTAATATTCTTAATTTAATTCTCTAGAAAAAGGTAGT
>BMAO01006468.1:0-22665 GCA_019973975.1 Trichonephila clavata
AAAATACACATTGATCCAAATTAAATTAACTCATTCATCTAAAAAATTACACTCTGTAATGCCTGATCCATGTTTATTTCACGTCTGAATACACTAATATAAACAATTACACATTAATATTACCTCTTAGTGCCGTAAGGGTTAAGTGCTTTGCCAATAAATCATAAAAGTTAAATCAGAAAGTTAACATGTATCAATTTAAACAAACAATATTTAAATCATCTATCCCATCTAATTATTTCATTACATCCATTTTACACGCAAATTTGAAAGATAAAGGTGAAGTTTTTCTCTAAAATCCCCTTTATTTTTATTTTTATTTGAGTGGAACAATTTATTGAGCCACATATAAATGTATTTTTCTATTTTAAAGCCTACTTGTATATGCACTTAAGAATGTATGAAACATTTCATTGTTGAAACCAACCGTAAAACCGTGTAATGGTATTTGACTTCTGTGAAGTACTCAAGTATACTCTGATTTATTACTTTGAAACAGCTAATCCTTTCTCATTAGTGTACTTATCTTACTCTACCGCAATAGTACATTTATCAGTAACCAAAAGTCTTGAGTTTTCATGCCACTTGGTATAAATTTCCTTCTGAAAAATTTTTACCAATTTCCTCATAAAGTTAATGGCTAAACATAGTTAGTCATAGTTATTGACTAAAACAGCTTATGAGTGAACGAATCGACAAGTGAGATCTTAGGAATGTAAGTTTCAATTACCATTCAATAATTTATTGAAATTTAACTCGATATGAAGTACTCTTTTCCTGAATTTATTTATTTAAATCTAGCTACAAATAAGTAGAAGTAATTGGTAATTGAGTGACAATTTCTGCTGTTGTAAAGACAGACCTAAAGCTATTTTAATTACCATGTTCCAATGATAATTTTGTAAGTATTTGTATAACTTAATATGTTTGTAACTCAAACATTCTAAATTAAACAATTTGTGTGAAATTTTTAATAAATTATTGTTATTGTTAAATAAATCATATAAATTTCTTTAAAAATAGCTAAATTTTTTTTATTTTTTACATTTAGGATGTTTTTAGAAATGTGTAAGAACATGAAGGAGATTCGATTTTGGTGCTTTTCGTTCCGTAAGCACGTAACTTACCTTTGTACCAAAATGATCACTTCAGTGGGGAAGCTGTTACTGGCTTATATATATATACCACCACCACACACTCCCCTACCAGTGAGTCTGTAGGCGAACGAACGATATCGTTGTCATGGCGAAGGTGTGAATTGTTGCTGTTGCTTCATTTGGGTCTGGTGGCTTGTTGGTTGCGTCATTTGGATTTGACGGCTTCCTGATTGCGTTATTTGGGACTGACGGCTTGTTGGTTACGTCATGTGGTCTGACGGCTTGGTTGCATTTGCAGCGGATAGATGGTACCACGATAACTGAGCGAAGGTTGCGATTTTCAACGTCAAGGTCACCAAATGAAGAAGATTCGATCTCGGTACCTTTCATTTCGTAAGCATGTAATTTCCTCCTGGACCAAAAATATCACTTCAGGGATCATTGGTTTATATAGATACCACCACCACAAACATTATGTATTAAGAAATTCACGAATATTTTTTTAATGAAATTACATTAAAACTGTTATTACTGAAATTACATTAAAATGTTTTTCTTAGATCTTCTCTAGGTTATTGTTATGCTTTATAAGTGTTCAACACTTTTAAAACTACATTAGACGTTAAGATCCTTATGAGAGTACATAATTCCATAACAAGTTTCAGTGCTGTTGTTTTGCTTTTATTATAGTTTGAATTGTGTGCGAGGGAGAGAGGAGGTGACAGACCGGTTCTAAAAATGGATTTTTTTAAGTCACAAATTAGCTCACAGAAAGAATCGTTAAATTGAATAGTTGTCGTTAAATTCAGTCGTCACAAGAGAGACAACTGGATTTCTAATGGGCTGCATATTGGCAACTAAGTCTTTGAAGACACGACAAGTACCCAAATGTGAGATCCATTTCATGGTTGCATCATCTAGTGGGGGTCCTCGCTACCAAATTTTGATGCTTGAATTAATAGGGAGATAAATTTAGTTTTAAAACAACACGAAATTATTCCATATGAACATTTGTTTTTTTTTGTTCCCCTCATGTCGATCTATCTTTTATTACTTAGTTACTTCTATATATCGTCACATAAAAGGCTGCTCGATTGGAGATGGACACATAGGACAATGTGAAGGTTCACTCAGTATTCTTGCTGCATAAAGGAAAATACCAAATAAACACTTCAGTGTAGAAGTTTCCATTTTGCCAACTATGTCTCTGTGGACTAGAAGATAAGATTCAAACTTCAAATGCGATGAAGCTCACAACTTATACTTCAAGTTACTGCGACTTTTTTTGATGCTTGAATTTCCATCAATAATTGCTTCAAAGATAATCACTTTCAGCTGATTTTGGAATTCCCAATGAAAACATATCTGAGGGATCGACCTTTTTTTTCATTAAAAGATATCTATGTTTAAGGTAATAGACAATGTAAGCGCTCAACTGGTGGATACGAATGAGGCTGTTGCAATGATGTTATAGGATGTTGGCTCATAACTACGTAGTTCGTTGGCAATAGCCCTATAGCCATAGTAAGTATTTAATTCAAAAAACCGAAAAGCAATGATAAAAAAAAATTTCTGCTTTTAACTCACTATTCTTTGTATCTTTTCATATCAAAATTCTTAGTATTTTCCTTACATGAGCATTTTGCCAAACTTTGATTTAACAATAAAAAAAATATTCTTTATGTATTATCTTAGTTGGTTTTTTTTCGTCGGCCTATAATGATCAAAATGCGTAACTCCTTCTGGGGTGCTAATTTAATATAGGAGTTCACCAAGTTGTTGTTTGTATTCGCCTAGATGGGCAATGACATAAAAATATGGTTATCTTGATATTTTTATCTGTGGTAATGTGGTGTTGCCATGAGGATAACGTATATTAGAGCTAATTTTTATTGGTTTTTCTTCTTTAAACCTTTAATTTCAGACGATTTTTTATTCGATTTCTTTGAAAATTTAACCATTTTCATTGTATTTGTTCTTCAAGCTACTATTTCAGTCTTTTGTTGTATTTTGCACTATTTCCTGATATAGATATTTCTAATAAATTGGTCAATGCTTTACTTTTAGTTATTGCTATAAATCGCCCATTTCCACTTTATTTTACTTTTTAATAATGCTTTTTTGGACGTTCCTTGTTCGAGGAAATTCATTGAACGAATTCGCAGTTTTTGGAATAGTGCACGATATCAGCCCTTATTAATTGATATTCATTATTAATTTTAATGCGTATTATGTAATTATTGCATTTATAACATAATATAATAATTAATATATATAACTGTTTTATATTATTTATATAATAAATATTTTTATTTTACATTTTTATAAATGTCACAAACGTTATTTATTTATAATTATTATTATTATACATAACAGCTATATTATATGAATATTATCATATATCATAATCACTATTAAATTACATTATGTGATATAATAATATATTATTACATAATATTAATTTATTATTATTATATAATTTTTATTATATTATATTGATATTCATTATTAATTGATATTGGTTATTTTTAATCTCTTCCTATATTCTTTATTTGTAAATGTTTCCATACACTTCTTTACGATTATTTTCCTGACGATTTGTTACCGCTAGACCGCCATCTTGGGGGATTCCATGTAACTCGACAATAATCGCTGCTTGGCGCGATTAAGGAATCGCTCCAAACAGCGCTTGGTGCGTAGCACTCCTATATCAAATAAGTTCCCTTTGTGGAGTTAAGCATTCAGATATTTGGGCCAACGATATCTTAAGTCGATGTTAATTTTGTACTGTAAATGCAAAATTATATGTGCTTTTACACTAATATTAATTCTATCACTATCATTTTAAATTAGATTCCTTTTTGTGATTTTTATTAACAGTTTATAGTTTCAAACTTTATCAAATGTTCAGAGTAAAAATTTATGAAATGATTTTTTATGTTCACAAATTTAACATTCCATACTTTATTCAGTGGCGTAAATTTTTTAAAGTAATATTTAACACACACAAACTCTTTGTTAACTATATCCATCTTTGATGCTAACTAAAAGTAGCTAATTGTAAATCTTTTCATCATAAAAGTAACCTTATTCCTATTTTTTAATAAGAGTTTGATGAAATTTGTGAAAGAGATTTCAAATTTTATAAAATGTTCAGCAAATGAGGCAGTTTTTTGTACAAGACACGTACCACATTTTAATACAAACTTCTGGAAAGCATTTAAGGCTGTCTTTGTGTAATGTTAAAGAATAGGACCCGAATTTGGTTTGTTTTCTCAATAAAACGTACCAAAATTATTTATGTTTTATATATCTTTTGAGATATAAAAGTACTCCAATATTAATATTATATTCTGGCTTCACTTTCCTATAAAGAGCAGCATATCTTATTATACTACTTATTTGTTTATCCTCAGTTTAGGTCCCTTTTTTCTAGTATAAAATGTATTTCGCATTTTTTTCTATATCGTAATACTAAAGGAGTTATTTCTTTACATGTTAAAATGGAAAAAAAAACTATAATATTTGTGGAATATTTTAAGATTTTAAAAACTCTATATTGTAAACAGATGCATGAATTATACAACGTCGCAAATTTTCAAGAAAATTAAAACATTTTCTGTCTAAAAATATGTTTCGAGTTTAGTTCAGGCATTCGTATATTTGGCGAAGACAGTCTTAAAAAGGGGGGTGCGTGTGATAATGAAAAGCATGGCAATTGTAGCGACCTCTCTCTTCGCGCCTTTTAATTAACCTCAAGGGGAAAAACCTTTTCATGAAATGTTTGATTTTTAAGAACCCCTCTCTCTCTCTCTTTCTGTGAAGGAACTGGGGCATATAGAAATGAGACTTACTATTTAAAGTCAAGTGAAAGGAGTTTAGTGAGAATGTTGATTGCGAAATCTTACACGATAGAGGTGGTAATCTTGAGTGAAGTTTTAGATTACATTTGCGAAAGTTCTTTTGCTGAATATCTACGTACTCTTATATTTTGTATAAGAGATTTGTGGACTTATTATAAGAGGTTTACGCTATTCAGTTCCAGTGCGTCTGTCTGACTTTATCTGGTATTAGATAAGTAATTTTATTTATTATTAATTTAGAGTGAGGGTTTTTGGATGGTATTACATTTTCTATTAATCAAATTGTATTTTCATTATTATTCAAATTATATTTTTATTATTATTCAAATTACATTTTTACTATTAATGTGCTTTTTATGTTCATTTGTATGCTATACTTAATTCCTATTCAATTCTTATTATTATATACAATTTCTATTGTATATGTATTTTGTGTAAAATAATTAGTTTTATTGTCATGCCTGCTACCAACAACATCGAATGTCTTTATTTTTTGCGTGTTGGCAGCATATTTGTTTTGAGTTGTTTGTGTAGTATAATCTGTGGTATTTTCAGTTGTACTGTCCCTCAGTAGGAGAGGCTCTCACCGCACAAAGCTACTGGCATTTGTCTAAATCTTTCTACGCAAAACTTAAGTTGTTAAATGAAAGAGTAGTCATTTAGTCCTGCATGGCGGACAGAGGGTGTTTCCTTCCCTTTTGCCACAGCTGTACTTAGAGTAAATTAAATTTGTTGTTTTTAAAAAATGCCTTTTTCTCACGTTACCCACTTCATTTTCTAAAGAATGTCCCCTGATGACATCCGTTAATGATTGGGAGCTTGAAAGAATACCAACCATTATCAAAACAAATATAATTTATTAATCCTTTAACAAGTCTCACAAACCCAGGCTAGGAAATACAATGGTAATAAAATATTAGAGCAAAAGCGAGGAAGACGAGATATTTATTTTATGCGTAGAATCATTTACTTTTGCAATGTTTAGTAATTTATGCTCTAAATAATCGTAACACCCTCTCAAATAATCGACTTCTGATCTATTTGATTCTAGTTTATATATCTTATTGACTGAACCATCAAATATCAATCTTAAAAAATGAATTAATCGACGAATCGCTCTCGTCTAGCTTTCAATTACCTTACGTTAATCGCTAACTTCTACCATTTAACTCCTAACCTCTCTTCCTCTTTCGAACATAAAAGTTAATGCTTAAATGAAGGCTCTGATTTACATAGATCGCATCTTCTTCTGCGGGAGAAAGTTTTCAATTAAACAATATTTAAAGTAATAGATTTTCCCTAAGAGTATTAGGAAGAGGCACGGGAATAGACTCGATACAACTTTACTGCCTTGTCACTTGATCATGGTTCAAAATTACGAGGGTTGTTGCCAATAGCCCTGGGTTGATATATAGTACGATGCTAATAAACCCTCACACACTACCTTCCTCAGCAATACGAACGTAGTTTTGAAATACAATTTATGTGTACGCTACAAAAAAGCATGCTATATTTTCAACACCAATCTCTTCGAGAAAAAACTTGCGTCTAATTCACCGGAAAGCTTTGTAAATCAAAACACTATAGAATAGGTGTATTTATATTTTTGCTAGTAGAGATCCTTCTCGTTTCCATAAAACTAAAGAAAATCTCGCATTAAATGTGTTTTTTTAATACCACAGAGATTTTATGTATAAATTTGTGATGTTCGAGTATGCCCACTTCAATCTAATCCCCCTTGTCTACTCTCAAACCCGGCTAGAAGTGTAGGAGCAACTAAATGATCAGAAGACATGATTCCTTAAAATTATTTTACTGTCACACTTATCAACACAAGCACCGTAATAATCCAATTAAAATAGTTTGATCACTATTTAGAACACGAAGGTGAGACCAGTTAGCCTGGGGATAACATTACGGATATTCAACTAATCTCTACGATAAACTATACAAGCTCGTTATTAACTCAAACGCGCCCTGGCAATTTAGCTTCTAACTTCTATTTAAATAATGCACGCAATATCTGTACTCTTGTAAAGCAGAATTCCTACAGTTGAGGCCTTGAACATTAATATCTATCTTGATAAGCTCACATCCAAGTGATCCTCACTTTGGATATCTTCAATTCTCACTTTAATAATCTTAGATTCGCACTTCACTAACTCACGATCATCCCTTCACTAACTCTCGATCCACACATCACTAACTCTTAATCCACGCTTTACTAACTCTTAATCCTCGGGAATACAGAATTTATATAATAAACTTCATTTGCATGATCACGTTTTCTTACCTTCGGTGAAAGTTGGTTGAATTACATATTTTCCTAAAAGCATCTTCAAGGGGTTAGTAGAGCCGCGTATAGATCCATCACAAATTAATAATTAATTGTTTACTCCTCGTAAATGATCCAATGTTGCTAATATTTTTTCTCATCTTTCTTCACTGGTTCCATAAGCAATTTGTATATACCTCTCATGTTTTAATTGTTCACAGTAATATCAGTTATTCTAATCTCAAAACTAAAAGAATTTCTGAAACATCAAATTCTAGTAACATTTGGGGGGGGGGAGGAGGTAACCTGTAACAAAAATAACGTTGACAAACCATCTTATTGTAATAAAGTCATCCTATTGTTAATAATTAATATAATAATCATTTGGAGAAACGATGAAGAATCTCACTATGCATGATTGAAATTTTTTAAAGAATGACAAGTTTCTAGCATTAAAGTGAAAAATAAAATGATTCAATTTACGTTCTATGAGCTTCAAAACATTAAATTGATATTGCTTTCATTTATAGGTTTCTAACTCTTTTAGAGGGAATTGTCCAGAGGTGTCCTCCATTCCTTCAATCGGAACATCACTATCCCATAAAAGTGCAATTTTAGTGTGGGCAGTAAAGTATCATAGAAATGTTTGATGTTTTAATGGATCCTCTCAAAACGTATAAAGAATGAATTCCGAAAATAGTTATTTTCCTAATGAAAATCTTGACTTATATATTTTTTTTATTATTTATCTTGAAACATTGGAATTTTTCCCCTCTAGCTTATTGGAAAACTCGCGTTTTTCCTTTTATCAAAACTAGCCCCTTTTTCCATATATTTTGAAAGAAACCTATATTAATAAACCGTTTTTTTTTTTAAAAATAAGTAGAGTAATTCATAAAAATGCTGGTTTTATTATAATTAGAATTTTTTAAATTGGAGAAAAACATTTAGTATCTTAAACAGTTCTTATGTAATAGTTAACGTGAAACATATTAGCCCTCTAGATAATAGTACTTAGTGCTCAAAAATCTATTAATAGTACTTAAAGCTTAAATAGATCATCAAAAATAAATCACTTACTTCAACAATTAGAAACAACAGAAAAAGAATAATCGGGATTATTACTTTTCAATTTTTTCATTCTTAATAAAGCTTTTAAAAAACTATCATAGGTAATCAAATGTCTCAAGAAGATTTTATTTAGCATTATAAATTTACTGAAAATCCGGGGTACAAGACGCACCGGAGCATTATGCGCACCTATAATTTCAAGCTGATGTTTTTAGTTTTTAGGTACATTCATCATATAACACGCACTCCCTTATTTTATGAAGAAATCTGATATGTGTACGTACGCATTTCTCTAATGTTTTGAAGTCATTTGTTCAAGGTATTCTTCCAAGCTTTGGAAAAAAATAGTATTCTTCTAGAACTAAAACCCTTTAGCTCATGAAGAATGTAATTTCTTTTAAATAAACAATATTTCGATATATATAGAAATTTAATTTGTTTCTATGCTCCTTTTTTATTTCTATTTTTAAAGCTCTCATTGTTATACCCGGTCTATAAAGCGCACCCGTAAATTTTGATCTTATTTTTTTTGTTTAAAGTGTTCGTTTACGCCGAATTTTACGGTATTTTTTTTTTTTTAATAAGAGAGAAAAATACATCTATGTGTTTCATTACTAATAAATTTATTTTTGCTGATAGATAAGTTTAATTATTATACACCTATTTTAATTCTGTAATTACACTAAAATCAAGCTAATAACACTAATATAATAAACTCGGAATCACACACACGCATGCGAAACGAAGCTTGTACTGGTTTTGGAATGTTTTGCTTTTGTTAAATGCATTAATCCTAGCAAAACCAATTTATTAATAAAAATAAATAGCACACAAATTAGACATTAAGTCTTTTAATTAGTATTAATGTATTTACCATTAGTTTTTTTCATAAAAGAATCTAGAAGAAAAATACATTTTTATTAAAACATTCTATATCGAAATCACTTTTTTCGGAAACGAATCTTGAACAGTTTCAAGTATTTTGTTACCAATGATTAAGTTACCAGATCAAAAACAAAATCTAATAATCGTGGGTGCTTAAACCGGGAATTTTCCTTATTAAGTATATGTCCTTTACTTAAACTTGGAAGTACGTACAACAAGTAATAATACTCTTTTTAGTAAGATATGGAAGAAGTCGAAAATTTTGAATGATATTTCATTTAGGAACTTGAAGTAGCTTTTCCATATAAATGAAAATGGAGGATAAAAATACTAGCAACTGTTTGGAGGGGATAGAGAGTATCATTCTTGTTGGCATACTTTTACATATTCCAGCGTTTAAAAATACCAGAACCTAAGTATTTTGTTTACAGTAAATGCTTATCGCTATTAATTTCATATATTTGGGCGATAGATTGCTTTCCTTCAAATAGGAAGTTAATCGGAATTCTAGAGTTAATTGAAGAAAAGATGAAGCAATATCGAAAGAATATATATTACATATCTGAATGTTATTGTGGAATTTGTTATTGTCATAATTTGTTTTTTTTCGGTAGCCATTTATTCTCATGGCAGGAGCATATATATTGATAACTCGTATCCCCTTTATTGCCCTTAAGTGTATTTTTAATATTAAAGGGTAATATGTGTGTTTTGATTAATATCAGAAATAATCATAACAAAATGTAGCATTAGTTTAACAAAGAGAAATTTTAAAAAAAAGTTTGGGTCTCCAATAGTTTTCGCATATGGCATTTCGACAGAAGGCAATAGGTTCGATAAAATCTCAGGTAAAAAATTGGGCGAACTCTTAGATATTTTCAAGAAAATTATATTTACAGCTTTACAATTTCTAGCATAGTTTTATTTTTCCTAGGTTATAGCTATTGTTAAGACACCAGGTATGCATCGTTTGACTTCGAATTTGCATTCTTTAATTTTTTTAAAAATATTTAATATTTTTTTTATTTGATGTAAGAATATATTCTTTACTACAGAAAATAATTTAAGTTTATTTTATGGATATCCAAAAATTTCACTATTTCCTCAAAAATTAAAACTTCATTTGACATTTCCACAAAAAAGCAAATAAAAATTGTTGGAATTTAATATTTTAATTTCAGATTTATTAAATCTGAGATAAATGTATAATTTGTTGAATGACAGATCGTATAACCTCACTCTAAACATAGTTATTATTATATTAATTTATATGAATTATTTATACAAACTAATTCAATAAAAATTCAACGTGTTAAGCGTAGGAAAAAAACACTGAACATAATTTTGCAACCACTCATTAGCATTTAACATCTGCTAATATATTCATGAATCACATGTTGTTAATCCTTAAATTATACCAATCAATTATATATTAAATTTATAATTAGTAAATTGTTTTCAAATACTAATTAGATAATTATTTTCAAAATTAAATTAAGTAATATCATAATTTTGAAAAAAAATATGATTAGAATGTCTGAGTATCCTTTTCAAATAAATTGAAAGGAAATGTAGGCTAAGAACAACCTGGAATAGAAAATGGCATTTACAATATAAATGAAATTTTTAAAAACTCTCAGTTCAATTTAACATTTATTATCACTTAATTCCCTTTTAAAACAAGTAATATAAAAAAGAAATTTTTTAAGTCAATTCCTACTTAGGTTAACAAAGAAAAATTTTATTTTTCTTACTTGTTATTAAATAGTTACAATTAATATAAATATGTATATACATATGACAGAATCACAATATTAAGTGGCAAAATAGACAGCGATTTTCCATTTTCCCTTAAATATATGGTGTTGGACTACTTTTTTGTTTCTTTGTTACTGTTTATTCATTCATTAAATTTAATTATTCTAATAAAATAGTATAGTAAAAAAGAGTCACATTATCAAAAATTAGGCCATCCCAGGTGATATTCAAACCCACGAAGTCCAACGCACTATCCATTACACTACAAGCACACACAACGAGCGATTTTCCTTTCTATATATGCTGTTGGACTATTATTTGTGTTGCTATTTATTCATTTTTTAAATTAATTAATGAATAAATACATTAAAAACTGTATTAACATAAAGTGCCAATCACTACAAGTTTAAAAAAATGCACTTGAACTTGAATGGAAGAATGGAAAGTATTTTATTAACGATTGAAAATTTGAACAAGATATACAGGGAGAGAGTTAACTAATAGTTGGAATTGAATATATATTGATTTCCTATGTGATTTCTACTCCTTCGGGGCTGTTGTAACGTAGTGAAGAAAATATTGAGTAGTTTGAAACTAAAAAGGGAGTTCATATGATGTAAGACCTACGGCGTTTCTATTTCTCTTCTCAAAAATTTCTCTCGAGATTCGTCTTCAACGTGCAGTAAGGAGGTTTAAGGTTTATGGTTGTTGGGCTGTCACAATAACGTCAGATGAAATTATTTTTGCGAAGGTACTTACTTAGCTTTTAATGATTTTTGTAATGTGAACTGAAATGTTTCTGCTATTATTTATGAAATAATTTGCTCTGGAAGAAGGTAATTTTCTCTGCACAAAGAAGCCGCTTACTAATGCTGAGGGGGACTAAGAAATGTTGAAGTGTGTAGAGTATAAAGTCTGAAATATTTACTCGCATAATATACGATTATTGTTTACTGAATTTGGTCTTGATCGAAAATTACAAGATTTTTAGGAATAGCCACATTGAAAAGGTTTAAATCGACATCATGAAACAAAAATATTATTTTTAATTAAAACAGTTTTACTGTAATTTTAGTTAATTACTGTAACAGATAGTTCGACACAGAAAAAGCAACACTGTGAAAGAGATGAAAATTGATACACAGACAGAGAACCATATGTAAATAAGAATTTTTTTTTCAAGATAATTTTTGTTCAGTGATGAAACAACATGCACATTCTTAGGAAATAGAATTACTTTCCCGGTGATAGAGAACAGATTCAATCCGCTTCTGTATAGTGGCCTGAGGAATGAAAGCTCTTAAAATTTCAACCATATTCCGTAGTCCATACTCTGATCGGTGTTCAGGTGCATGTTAAATAAACCACGACTGATTGAGTCTTATCTGTTTTCAATTGGTGAGATATTTCAGGCCAAGGATGTGTAACGCCGTCTACAGAAATGCCTCGTCTTATTGCAAAACACCATTTTTCACCTGAAATTAAACACAAATGACTGCAAAACCTAATCAATGTATCATCTTGCCGTCAGTGATATTCTGATGCATACTAGAATTGATCCGTGTGAGTCCGATAGCCCTAGTTTCTAATGGCACTCCAGGCCATTATACCATTTATGAATGGTATGAAGTACAATAATAGTGGTTGGTTTGGCTCTATTTCGCCGACCTTTCCATATTCTCGCTCGGTGGCTATTATCAGAAAACCGAACAGGAACTTGCCGCTGAACACCACAAGGTGCCATTCAGTCGTCGAAATGGCTCGGGCTCAACAAATCGCAATGTTTCACATCGGCCGGTTAACATCAATGACAATCTTCATAAAGGTCGATTTGTGTGTAAGCCAATCTTCGTGAAAGTGCTTTCTCAGATATTGGTGCATCCAAAGCTCATTGCACAGAATCGAGAACAGTTGACTTTGGGGTCACACCAACGCATTCCCTCAAATACATTTCGTACATTCTGTTGTAAGTCTAGATCAGAGGTACTAAATCTTTTTTTCTCGCCGGCCCACATACACGTGATATATATTTTCCAGCGGGCCGCACACGCGTGACAGGTATTTCCCGCGGGCCGCAACATGAGGGTAATAGAAAAAAACATACCATAAATCAAAGTAACATTGGAAAAAGCAAAATTGATTAAAATATTTAAACTCATTTTTTGGCTTTTATTTTAATACTGTATTAACCTTTCTGTCAAAAACAAGCAAAAAATATTTACTTTTATGCCTTTTTTACTTAGATTCGGGTTAGTTTCGATTTTATTTCATCTGTGACCAAGTCTTTTACTTACATTCTACTATAAAAAAAAGAAAATTAATATCAAAATTGATAGATTTAATTGCTTATTGATAGAATTTTCCGCGAAATTTTTAGTACATTCTTTTCCAATAATTGAATTTCTTAGTGCAATAAATCATTACCAGGCCACTCAGAAAAGGCCGGTGGGCCACAGGTTGAGTATCGCTGGTATAAATAGACCTTGTCTTTCATGACAATTTCAATGCGCTTTGAAAACATCTACGTACATAGATACGAAGGTAGAGCAATTAGCTGTACCTAAGCCCTCAATTCAACACCTCGAAAAATCCTCTGATTGTCAATGCGTTCATAGTGTCGTCGTCCAGGCATCTCTTACTCCACCAATGTCTTCTAGAACTTAGAAATACTCGAAATTGTAACCTCGAGTTGTAACTACGTGGCCAACTTGTATTTCAGTCAATCTGCCTAGCTTGTCTATCTGTGTATTCCTCAAAATTACAATCGAATCTTTATGGTATTACATTTTATATGTCTGGAAAGGTATGTAATGTAAAATGTAAATAATCATGTAATAAAATATAAATATTACCATGATATATGAAGTAACTGTGATGTAATTACAATCATTAAATCAATTATTCCATTTGATATAAGTTTTTTAAATTCATTTCTAGAAAGGGAAATTAAGTTTAGAGTTCTCTTCTATGTTTCAAGCATGACAAATATTTTAAAATATATGTCTGCTAAAAAAATATATATAACTGTGCGTTGTGCTCCTTTAAGACATCTTAAAATAAAAAATAGATATGAAAAAAGGCTTATTAGTTTATTTTTCTAATTCTAGCAACTCCTACAATTTCTTAAAATTTTCTTCAGTACCTAAGTGCTACTTTTTTTTATTTATAAAGAAAAAAATCACCGAGGTTAGTAAAAACAGCTGTGGTTAAATTACTTCCTGGAAAAAAGTTTTTCAGTCCTTATCAGCCAACCTAAAACAAGTTTATTAAAGTAATTACATGCTAATTGGTGGTAACTGGAGTTAACCGTTTGTGTAATTAACTAATCTCTACTTTACAAAGCAGAAATGGCATTTAATGTTCTCCAGAGGATATGTCAGGAATCTAAGTAAGGATATTTTTTCAGTAATCTGTATCAACATGTCTTTTTTTGAATGAGTCAAGATATATTTGAATGATAAAATAAAAAGAATGAAATGTAAAGTTTCTGAAATATCATTTTCGTTAGAGAGTATATTTAAAAAGTAGATGCTTTTTTAACTTATAACAAAATCCTTACAGGAAATGTAACAAACTTGTGTAAAACGGATTATTTGAGCTTTTTGGAATATCAGTTTATTTTCCAATCTTTTATAAATAATTACATTTTTTTACATTGAAAATTCTTTGAAAATTGTTACCGAAATTTTAATAGTTTGAAAAAAGAATTGAATGTTTTATATTGCATAGCATACTGCATATCACCATGGCAAGTTCATCATTATAAATTCCTTCTCAACGGTGTTTTTAAGTAGTATGACAATTTTTCATAAGTTATTAATCCCATAAGTGCTGACGGCGTGTTTTTCCGTCTCACTCAACCATTGCATTAAGTTCTCCAGACATATATATCCGTCTCACTCAACGGGTATATACCCATCCTTCCGAGGTGCGATTCTTTTCCTAGTGCTGTTATCAGTAAAATGATTCTGAAGGCTTTGGAATGCAATGAAATAACCTTGACAGAGAAAGAGTGTTTGCAAAGGATTTACTTATATTTCAGAGAAAATTTCTTATTTGTGTCTTTTCTCCCCCCCCCCAATACACCGCATACGTATGCCTATGTGAAAAACGGTGGCAATAGGGAGCGAACTGCGTAACTTTTAATCGGCTGTTAAGTAGACATGGTAGCCGACTGCTAGACTTCTGAAGACTCACCATGTAGAAAGGCCGATGCACTTTAAACCTGTCAGTGCTCTAAGCCTTCACGTTGGCATGGTGTTGAAGTTTGGAGAGTACGGTACAAGCTCATATGTCCACTTAATAACTTGACTAAGGTTTAAACTCTTGCGAGGTCCGTCGCCAAAACATTTTTTAATAAAGGCTGAGTGAATGAGTGGTTGTTTCTCGAGGTGGTTTGTAGTTCTAAACTTTTTTGGGTAAGCTCTTGTAACGGGTCTATCCGCAAATCTTTAACAAATCATCTTGGAGTAAATTTATTTCTTTTTAACTGTAAGTTCTATTGAAAACTTTCTTCCGCTAAGAAGAAAACTTGAGTTATGCCAATGAATTGTTATATTTAAGCGGGGACATTTAGGTACGCGAAGTTAGTCGAGAGGTAGTTGAGAGTTAGTGGACGAGTAGTTTCTGGGTGGTCAATTATTGCTAATTGGAGAATAAGTTATAAGATTGTGAGTTTAATGATAACGACCAAAGGTCGTACAACAAATAAGAGAATTACGTCGAATAATACCGTAGAAGTCCAAAGGTTCCAAGAGTAAGTGAAGTGGATTAGACTCATATATTAAGTATCCTTTTAGCCATGTGATTGCTCTTATAATTAGCAGTGTTGTGCATTTTCTACCCTGATTTGTTTGATTTAAGTTAGTGAGAGAAATAATGAAGTGAAAGTTTTACTAGTTATGGCTGATCTTTTCTCGAACCCCCAAACACTAACACCCTCTACAAGGTTGTTACAAGCTTGATTTCCTTGCCAATAACCCTCATGGGGCTTCAGGGTGAAAAGTTTATGAATAACAAACAATCCTCAGATATTAAAGCTCTAAATGTCTAAACTTCATGTAATTAATTATATGTACTGTATCTATGTACTATATAGATGTTGTTGTTCACGAGTCAATATTTCACAACACATATAAAATTATACAAATATAAAAATGGCAATAGGTACATTTATGAAGTACGTCAGGTTGAAACAGATCTCTCCCGAAACTATATGTTACTGATATCACAACTACCATATATCGAAAAATAAATGTGACAAATAAAAATGGATTGTTTGTGAATTAATATCGCACACAGATACACTTGCGACTGTGATCTTGCAATTTTGATCTCCAATCAAGTAACGACGATCACACCCTACACTCCAAGCTTATATACAAAGCCCAACGGGAGGACTTTTATTCTATTTTAGTCGATAGATTTAAACGTGCCCCTCTAAGAGGTGGCTCTTTAACGGCACGTTTATTTTATTACGTAATAACAAAGTATAAAATGTACGAAATTAAATATCCATGCCAGTTATTCAATGGATATAGAATAATATCTGTTGAATACAGTAAAAGTGTTCTAGAGTCTTTCGTAAATTCCAGTGCTTTTAAATGTATCAATACATGGAGTTGGAAAAAAGTCTAATTTTTTTTTATTATTATTTAATCCTACATTTTAATAATCGATATCGGTATCGCCGAAATTAATAAAATTTATTTCATATAATGTTCAATCGTGAATTCCTTTTAAATGTTTATTTTTGAACCATCCCAGTTTTTGTTTTCTTTCTTTTTTCGAGCATTGTTTAGCAAAGTATATATACTATGGTATATAATTATTGTTTCATATAAATACTTTGTCTACAGGCGTGCATTAGCTTATGTTAAATTACTTGGTAATATGCCAAAGAATTTTACGAACTTTGAAGCAATATTCTTATTTCTGCATGTAACACGCAAAGTTTTAAAGAAAATTGGTTTTGTATATGATTATATAATGTTAATTATGGTATGGAAATAGTATGTAGAACTAGTAAAATTAAGTACTCCATTTTTTCCTGTATACATGACTTAATACAAGTACAATTGAGCAAATGTTTACAAGATTATGTACAATACTTAGGGTAATACATGTTTACGGACTTAGGAAATTACTAAAATCGTATTATCTGAATACTTAATTTAAGAAAGCTGGATATGAGCCAAGATAACTGGATTAAGCTTAAGCCATTCAACTCTACTAAAATTTTGTGTATAGGAAAAAATAGACTCCCAATCCCTTATTCACTCATCAGGAGATCTCCGGTACTATAAGACACTTCTAGACTTGAATTTGGCAGGCGTATTTCTATTGTTGAATAGAGATCCATTAAGAACTTATTTTGCAGAAACCTACTTCTACGGGAGTTTTGTGGATGTTACAGACTAAAATTACAGTTTTCGAACTATTAGACCTACTGAGCTGAAATTTAGCAGGCATGATTATTCTGTTGAGTCGCACAGCATTTGTTTTTATAGTAACCTTAAAGTGTTAACTGCCAAATCTCAGAATAAAAAATGTATAACATTGACAGAATAATAAAACAAATACAGCGTTATCTATTTGTCTAATGGTATTTGGTATATCAATTGCATTTAACGCAGTGCTTCTCAAGCTTTCTATACTTGCACCCAATTTCAATCATAATTCTCTTCATGTGACCCCTCCATAGAATAACAATGTATTGAATTCAATAATAATATACTTTGACTTATAGATATAATACGACTTTAAATATAAACCGTATAAATTATCAAGATAAATATTAAATTTTGTATGTAATTTTATGACATGCCCACAGAATCACTGGTATTTATTAAACTTGTTCTTAGATTAGTACTGCTAAATTAATTTGAAACATATTATGTGCAGTGCTGATACATTTATAAGTGTATTATATCAGTGTAAATGTGTATTTCAATTTTTATTATGTCAGAATATATTTTGTTTTGGTTCCTTTCCGTAAATAAACAATTTTTTCTTGAATGATGTTTTGTTTTCGATTTTTCGATTTACTCTCCCTCCTCTTAGTAGGGTTTTCATGCCCCCCCCCCAAGGTGGCGCGCCCCACAGTTTGAGAAAAACTGATTTAACGCACTAAAATTGCTTTCTTGCAAACCAATATATATTGCAGGTTTTTATTATGATAAAGAGCATAAGATTGTTGATATATACACAGGAAAAATAGTTTTAAATTTCCCATGAAGTATAAAATATTCTTATAATTTGTTATCAATTATATCAGCTAGTTATTTTTGAGTATAAGAAATAAAAAAAATTATAAGTATAAAGAAATTCAGTTCCTATTTGATTGAATTCTACTCTCAATTTCATAAATGTTTTTTCTTTTTATAGTCTCAGTAACATTTTTATGTATAAAAGAAGCATTCACATATAAAAAAACAATGTCTTATTTAATGAAATCTTATTTTTTGACTCTAATCATAAATTAGCTTTACTTAAGCAAATTTTTTTCTGCGCTTAAGTAATTAATTAAAAATGACATGTTTGTTTTAAAAGTAAATTAATTTCTTTCCTATTGTATTCTAATTGTGTTTTTTTTATCTTTAACTCTTTTAGTTTGAGTAATCGAAAAAACATTCCAATTCCTTAATTTCTAAATTAATAATCAATTTAAGAAATTCTTCACTCAAGTCTTATAAACTGAAAAAAAAATATTCTAACTTCATTGAACCCCTTAATTATTTACTGCTATTTAATACCTTTTCTTTATGCCGTAAAAGTTATATGCATGACATATGTTCTTTTACTTTTAACTGATACTCATAGTTTTTAGAGCTAGAAGGCTACATCACAGTTTTTAACATCAGATTTGTAATTTTAAACAGAAATAAGGTGATAGCGGTTCTCCAACTTATATATCACACTCTTCAATTTAAAAAAAAATATGTTTGAAAACCCATCACATACATTACACTAAAAGTGAGTCAGCTCCATTATGGTATTTAATTAAATCAAGTAGGGAGAACTTTCCCTTATACAACTTTTAATTAGCACCAACTTTCGCATCATGTAAAATTTTGAGAGCCATTTAAATAAAGTATACACAGTCCAGTAATTTCTGTATGGTGTTTTTTGGATAAAAATGGAGACGCAATCCAACGAGTACCAATCTTGCTTTTGTGCAAACTGAACTACCAGTTCCTTAGACTCAATCAACTTAAAGTATCCGTCTAGGTTGAAAAGTGTTTTTTAAGTGTTAGAACGATTAGAAAAAATTAAATATAAGTATAGGGAAGAAGAGGATAACTTACAAAACTGGAGAATCCTCTTGATATTAGTTTATCTAACTTATAAAAATATTTTTAAACATGTTTCTTGAGGAATGAAATTATCACGATAATTTGTGCACAAAAATGGTATATTTCCTTAATAATCTCATATAATTCAATCACATTTGTAACACGTATGCACAGAGAGTGTAACAAACCGCAGGTTTTAAGATAGTTACGCTTAATCATATTTTACAGCCATTTTTTGCTTAAAGTATAAGGCAATTTGACGAAAAAAATTAACATCAAATTCGAATGATTATAAAGATTTATTTATTAAAATATTTATATCTTGCGGTTTATAACACTTCAGGTGGATCAAAAGTATATCAAAGAAATTAAGATAACATTATGTCCAACGTATTTTTATTTATACTGTTTTTCTTAACACTGAAAATTTTGCTAAAATTTTATAAAAATAAAATTTGTTCAAAAACAACGGGTGAAACATGTTATTTATTTAATAAAAGTGACTCTTTAAATCTATTTTGTTCTATAAGACAAAATTCTTCTGAAAATCAATTTTTTGAAAAATTGGTCTTCGAACCTTGCCGGATGAATTAAGTAGGTCTTGGTGGATTGTTTTGGAATCATTATTCATATAATTTCTCAAAAAATCAGTTAAAAGTGGTACAATTTCTAAGAAATGGAAGTCCGTTTGCTCATTTGTTAAGATTTGAGAAATGAGATGATGCACAAGTTGAATCCTGATTTCGAGTTCAGGTTCTTTCAAAGATCCGTCATTTATAATTATGGTAACTGCACAACATTTTGATCAGCGGGTTAAATTCCGCAAATTGAGAGGGGATGAAAGGTTAAAAATGAGGAACTTAATTTGCTACTTAATTGCGGTGTTACCGTTAAAGTGTGAAATCTTTTATTTCTTGAATAACTAGGTATTTCATGAAATAGCTAGACATCAGTTAAAATATATAAAATTATCGAATTCTACGATTTAATTAGGTATTCTATAGAATAACGATTACTTGATCGTTAAAGTTGGAAATACGGCACTCGAAAGTTCTTTGAACTGATTCTAGTTGCCTTAGGAAGGATTTTCGCGATTAGGAACTAGAGATGGGCGAATAAAACAATTGTACTCTAGATATCAGCTCAGTATATGTCAGCGAGAATTAATTTCCATTGAAGAAGTTCCAAATATCGACACAACGCTTCGATCTGATGTAACAGCTCAAAGTTGTGGTTCTGAACAAGGATTTAAAAAGTGCTCATGTAAAAAAAAATGTGTAATGGTGAAAAGTGGGCTTGTTTCAAAAATAATAAGCAGTCCAATACAAAGTGTCACCACAGCAATCCTTTCTTCAATAAATAATGAAAAGTAAAATAAAGGTATGTCATAAAATATAAATTAATATTCTCTTGCCTTTTTGTTTAAAAGAGTTTACACACAATGTTTTTATGAATGGTTTTTCTTCCCAGCATGTATTATGTTGTTGATAATATTTAAATATAATCTATTTTTGCAGCATATTCATTTTTCCTCTTTCTGTTTAACTAATGTTAGCAATATGAGCACTACATAAATTATATTGTCTGCTTTTTCTTACTATTTATCAATTATTCATCCGAAACAGAGATAAAATGTATTTTTGAGAGATCCTATTAATTTATAAAATATCTTTGAAATTGTTTATTTTTCACTTTAACTCTCTATCATCAGTTATTTCATAGAATACCTAGCTATTTTAGAGAATAACTTGGTAAAGTATGAAATTTTTCATCTATTTATGTCCTTTAACTGACTCTCAGGAAATTCCTAGTTATTCTATGAAATAACTGACTTATGCACTTTAACGGTAACAGTGTGTCGAAATTATGAAGTCCGTCACTGATAGTTCTTTTGTAGCTCAGAAGAGTGAGACGTAAATTCTTTTAAAAGCGAAATCTTCGAATGATTTTTCTAGATGTAGTAAGCATAAAATATTAGAATGGTAGAAACTATGATAAAGAAAATTCTTTGATTATTGAGAAATTATTATCGCGAGTACTATTTCCAAAAAAACTAAATAAAAAAAATCAAGTGCTTAAATCCACAGCTCTTTAATTATAGTTCCAATTCACTTAATGTCTACTTGTGTAATTCACTCTTCAATCATCGAATTCAATCAATAAGTAAGAAAATATATCTCATAAGCTCTGTTATTTTTTCTCTTAATTACACTTTAATTATGAGATGAATTAATTGCTAATTTTGTATATTTTAATTTAAGGTAAAATTCACTGAATGTTTATGAATATTCAAGTCATTTTTTTATAAAATTTAGTGTTTCTGATAGCTTGAGTGTTTTATGATGATAACTCTTGTTTCACGGAATTGTGATTAGAAATTTTTGTTCTTAATTATATCTTATTTAATTAAACAAGATAGACAAACGGAAATACAAGCCTTTTAAATAAAAGAAAATAATTCCTTAATTTAAGGCCATTTTAAATCAAAAAAGTATCTATTTATCAAAATATATACCGTAAAATTCGACGTATGACTTGCACCCATACTTTCAAGTTGAAATTTTTAATTTTTCGGTCTATTCGCCGTATAATGCGCACTCCCTTTTTTTTAAGAAGAAACCTGAAATGTACGTGCACAATGTTTTTATGTTTTTGAAGTTTATGAATCGAAGTATTCTTCCAAGTTTTAGAAAAAATAGTATATCTTTCTAGAACTACAACCCTGTAAGTTTATAAGGTGTACCATTTCTTTAAATAAACAGTATTTCGATATACGTAGAAGTCTAATTTTTTCTATATGTTCAACTACTTTTTTTAATTTTTTTAAAGCTCTCCTTTTTATACCCGGCTTATAACGCTCACCGTAAATTTAGATCTTATTCTCTTGAATTATAAGTGCGCATTATATGCTGGATTTTACGGTACTTGCAAGATTACGTGAATAAACGGGAAACGCAAATAAAACTTGCATAGAAGCAAGAAAAAATTTTAATCTGTATAGCAAAATTTGAATAATGTGAAACATTGTTTTTTTAAAGTGAATAAAAAATACACCGGAATATCCAATGACTCAACTTGATATTTGCATATTTTCATCGATATACCTACATTTTGGGTATAGTTTTGTGTATAGTCTACATTGTCTACATTTGGTATACAGTTTTAGAGTTATTCAGGAGTGTGTTTTTGTAGTAAAGTTCCAATTTAAAAATGTAAAAGGCATTTTAATTTCCTTAATAACGTCACATTGAGTTTTCTGCCAGTTTTATTACTATTTTTTAAGATTTTTGTTTTGTGAATATAAAAACGAAATAATTATTTATAATACTCTCACCATAACTAACTTATATTTTACATAAATTCTTGCAAAAGTAGCAAAAGAAAACCTTAAAAGGAATACCTAACATATTTATATGTAGCTT
>BMAO01006469.1:0-12041 GCA_019973975.1 Trichonephila clavata
GTGAACCCTCACACAAACGCTAGCGGAATTTCTATACTGGCTTTAAATTATTCCATCACACATCAAAAAGGAAAAATGAATTGTGCCTATCGCCAGCATTTTGACACTAAAGATAAGCGATTTATTTTTTTTCCTTCGCAGACAAATGTTCTCTTCCAATCCATTATATTTCACTTTTTTTTTAAAAAAAAAATTATATTTAAGTAGAAGGAACACGAATTTTTTTATTGCAGACAGAAATGGAAAACTCTTAATAATTTAGCAAAATAATCATGTTTGTAATGTTTCCAAACACACACATATCGACCCTTTGAGAAATTAATAGCCTGTAGAGAAAGGATCAAAGGTTAAGTTATTCATATAGCGAGCTTCTGTTAAACAAGGTGAATGCATTCTTTTCTTTGATTAATGGAAAAAACTTAAATTAGTCGGTGGGCCCCTAATGATAATGATCGAAGAAATTGCCTGTAATAAATCCAAAGGAACTATTAATTAATTAATAGAAACAGCTTATCATTGAGTTACAGTTTGGGTAATGAGCTCGTGGTTTTGAATAATTATTCTTTCAAAATAAATATGGGTATGACAATGGTTATTTTTCTCAAAAAATTATTTTGAAATATTAAATTGTATCTGTTTTATAGATGCATTTTACCTAAGGTGATGCCATGAATGGAAAAGAAATATTTAGTAATTCTCTTAACTGTAAAATATGTTACTGTAGACTAGTGATCAAGGTAACGGACCGTGGTCAACTTGTCATGAGTTCGAGCCTTGTACCACTGAAGACCACCGTGCAGAGGGTGCCAATGCACGTTAAATATGTTGAGGTTCAAACATCCTCCCTTGATGTGGAAGTTAGGAGAATGGGGTGCTAGTTCAGGTGTCGTCCTCGTCACGTGACCATGGCTCAAAATTGAGAGGTTCGTAGTAAAAGCCCTTGTGTTTTGAACAGTACACACACATAACGTTAATATTCGCTTACTGACTTAACTGTAAAATGGTATATAAATATAGATAAAATACAGTAGTACATAATCACATACAGATTATTGGCAAACATTGATAAAGACTTAATTAACATAAAAAATCAATTCAAATTTAGAAAGGATATTTTTGTTCCATGTTTAAAAAAGTTATACATATTTTTTCCAATTCCTTTATATTTTCAAAAAATAACGGATATTTTTCTGAAAAATTTTGGGATTTTTTTGAAAAGTATATATTTAATGGGGCAATTATAACCGTATTAATTGCGAAATAATTGGTAGATATACATTACACGCACGGACACACGTACAGCAAGTAAAAATGTACAAAATTTAATACATTACTTTTATGTAAAATAGAGAATTTCCCATATTTTCAATTAAAAAATATTTTGGCTGTTGGTCTCCATTAAATAATCTATTTGATAGTATGTTTTTCGTTTCGGGATTAATAGAACTTATGTCTTAAACAATTTATCAGATTTGTCAAGTACTTTAGGCATTATAAGTACTTTTAGGCGAGTTTTGTATGGTTTAATAATTTTGAATTATTTACTGGCTTCTTTTAACTTCATGCTTATTATTAATTTTGGTTATTTTTTCCTGAAGATTATCGTTTGATATGTTTTACTAGTTTTTGTACTAGTTTTACTAGTTTTGCTGTGTGATGAATATCTTACTTTTATTATTTTTATTTTTTTCCTTTTAACCCGATAATGTTTAAATTCACCCTCTAATCCCCCTTGTCTACTCTCGGACCCGGCTAGGAGTGTGGGAGCAACTAATTGATCAGACGACATGATTCACTAAAATCGTTCATTTGTCACAATAATAATTCAATTAAGATAGTTTTGATCAATATTTATAGCGCGAAGGTGAGACCAGTTAGCATGGGGATACTATTTACAGACAATCAACTAATTTCTACAATAACTTATACTAGCTCGTTTCTAATTCGGACGCGCTCTAACAATTTAATTTATAACTTCTATTTAAATAAAAAGCACCGTACAAGAACTCTTGTACTTCCAAAATCCTATAGCTTAGGCCTTTGAACACTAACGATCTACTTGATCACCACGCATCCGAGTAATCCTCACTTTGGATTCTCAATTTAACAATCTTAGATTTTCACTTCATGAACTTTCAACTCACTTACTCTCAAAACTCACGAATACAGAATTTATGTAATAAATTTAATTTGCATAACCACGTTTTCTTACCTTCGGTGAAAGTTGGTTGAAATAATTATTTTCCTTAAAGAATCCCCAAGGTGTTAGTAGAGTCGCGTATAGATCCGTCACAAAGTTTGTTATGATTTATTAATTTTTTTTCATTTTCCTTATGGTCATGAGATTTTGCACAAAACTATGAATTACTAAGCATAAGTAAAATGTAGTACGTATAAATTATGGTAATTACGTATTTATAAGTAAAAAGTACGTATTATATAAGTAAATATGTATAGTAATTCGTATAATAGAGGTAAATATGTATAGTAATTACGTATAATAAAAATAAAATGTACATATAAGTAAATATGTTTGTGTAGCAATTACGTGTAGTAGAAGTAAAAGGTAAAGTATTATGCATAATATACGAGTAAAATGAAGTAAATTTGAATGGTATTTTTACAGTACTGCTCAGATATATACATACACATTTGGGTGTATGGCAGTTATATGGAAAAAAAATATTATCTATCCCGAAACCTACGTATGCTAAAAAGATGTTTATTATGAAGATTCAGAGAAAAAAAACTTTTTTTTTCAAAATTTAATACTGCCACAAAGAGGCTGTTTTTGAAAAAAAAAACGGAAAAAGACTTAAATTTGATTAAGTAATTTTAGAATCAAGAGCACTGAAGGCGACGTAGTAGATCCGTTAGCCGTAATAATTTACGTTTACGGGGTGCGCCAATGAGGAGAGGATCTACATTGCTCTCCCAGTATCAGTAGATATTCTCAAATGTCAACTGTTAATTGGCGGTTTACTTCAAGGCCATATAGACATTGCCATGTAATGGATTCAATTGCACTGTGGCATTGATGGAAATGAAAATGCTGATTGCTTGGCAAAAAAGGTGACAAAATCATTCAAACCTCTAACAATAAAGTTCTTTTTATAGTACATAAAGAATAATAAAAGAGTACTACAGAGAACGCTGTTTGGTCGAAATTCAACCAAAAGAATAATCAAAAAGTGTGGTTTAGTACGCTTCTTGATATTCCAAAATGGCCACGAGATAGAGTCGATTTTCGAATCACCACTGACCCCATGACTGCCTATGCAAGCATTTAAACATGATAGGCATTGCCCAGTCCCTGTGTAAACTGTGCGACTCCAATACAGAAATGGACGCCATTCATTTGGCACGCTTCCGTGCACTCAGTTGTGGATCCATGTGGAGTTTTAGTTAGTTTTAATTACTTTTTAACTAAAATGGGCAAACTATTAAACGAATGCTAACCCCACAAATGATAAGAAAGGAGATTAAGATCTCGACAGAGATCAGATACTCTGTTAAATGTCAACACCTCCATGTGGAGCAAATATTAGGCGGCTAGACACAAAATGTGTGGCTTACAGACCAAACTGTGGGCTTGTATTTCTTTTGTTTCTTGTATTTGTCAATCTTCTCTTTCTTATTTTGTTTACAGTTGTCTTAAAATCCGCCATTGGAAATAAAAAAAATTAGAATCAAATCAAATTATTTTTTTCAATATAAATAACCAAAAGCGATGATAATAAGGAGTACTGAGTTGAAACATTTTAAAAATCTAGCTCTCCTTTCCCCACTCATGGAATCAGTTCGATTCACAAGATTTTCTCCGTCTTCCGCGTGCACCGTAATTTTGACCAGTGGCGTAATGTACACCCCCGCAATCTTTGCATCACGGGGATGCCCAGGATCTAGTAGGCCCGAATCCTATTTTATGTTTTGCAATACTTTGCTTAATCCAACTTGGGGCCCCAAACCTGACTTTGCAAGGGGTCTTGATTTCTTCGTTACTCTGATTTCGACACACAGGTAGGTATTTTTTTTTTAATTAATACTAAAGAAGATTTTAAATGTATCTAATGTATGTGTTTTTTTTCTTCTTGTGACTATTTAGTAAGTATCCTCTCATTGCAGTAAATTTTAAAAAGTGCTAAAATGCCTGTTTTTTAACACGCTTTTATAAGTTTAATTGTATGTAACGGAATAACTCGATTTTCGCCCGCTTTAAAAGGTCATAATAATTCGAAATTTTGTACACTTGTCAAGGACCGATGACGATACAATAATTTCATAATTTTGTTCCATTGTCCTGATCAGGACAACAAGAATAACGATTTTTAGATTTGGCGACTAATTCATTATACCGTTTCCAGATTTGGCGACTAATTTCATATACTTTTTTAAGATTAGGCGACTAATTGCATATATTATTTCCAGATTTGGCGATAAATTCCAGATTCCATTTCCAGATTTGGCGACTAAAAGATTAAGTTACAAACTTATAAAAGCAAAACTGTTTGCGCCGGCAATTAACATAATTATCCAGTTTTTCTAAAAATGTAAATAAAAATAAATAATAGTTTAAAAAAACTAAAGACCACGCTTTTATACAGATTCGAACTAAAAAGTAAAAAAATAATTCTTAATATAAGAAAAAAATGATGATCGAGAAAATCATTGGGGGTAAAAACGTGGGGTGTTTTATAAATATATCAATCGTTATAGTTTCTAACTTCTATTCCGAAATGCTGAGTTAGTGTAAAAATGTAGTACAAAGCACCCCACACGCTTTTACCCCAATGACATTAATTTCTTATTTATCATTTTATTCTTATATTAAGAATGATTTTTTTACTTTTTAGTTCGAATCAGTATAAAAGCGTGTTCTTTAGTTTTTTTAAACTATAATTTATTTTTAAACTGATTTTTCACCTTAAAAAGCTCAGATACCTAAATATAATTCCCTAAGTGGCAGTACTTAACGTAAAAATTATTTAATTTTATTTTCCCCTTCATCTATATACCGCAGAACATCTTTGTTGCATAGGTAGGTTTTGAAATTCTGAAAATTTTTTTTTATCCTTTCTAATACTACAGAGAAAGAGATTGTGTGTGTGTGTGTATGTGTTAATTTTAGCCTAATTTATAAGCCCGATTGTGGATTGTGAAATTAATCCTAAAAAATAATTTTTCTCTTCATTGTCTTGAATGTAAAATAGGAAAAAAGAATTGGGAATTAATCAAGGACTTCTTTATTTTTGAAATGAGTTCCCTTTAATGAAAGCTAAAAACCGCATGAGCTCAAATAAATATATTCCGAGCAAATTAGCAAGCTTAAAAAAAGAGATTTACTCGTAATTATCGAGATAATTTGGCATATACTTTCTCTCTCATTAGTACCCAGTGTTTCTTCTCATCCAATATCAATAACTCCTTTGGAAAAATAATAAAACGGTAGGATTCCCTTTTTTAAGCCTTTTTTAATGAGCAATCAATTCGAACGGTGCGGGAACTTATTCCTGATAAATATTCTATCAGTTCGTCTTCGGAGGGATTCTTAAACGTGTTTATTTTGAGGAAAAAAATGCTTGGACAAACTGGCTGATTAAATACTTTTACACACACATATTGTTCATTCCTTTGTCTTTCATTGGGCGTATATACGTAAAGCTAAACAAGAGGATTAATTCAATTAATTAATGGTTTCTTTTTTACTTTTGAAAACTGATATAATTACGCATCGAATTTTCGAATTCGTAAGGATAAATTTAAATATTTTGAAGAACGCCGTGGGAGGAACGTTTACGAAAGTGAAGTTGCGTAATGCAATTAAATCAGAAAAGGAATAAAGTATTTAATTGTTTTAATTGAGTATATTGATTTAAAAAAGATTTTTAGAGGGAAATAAGGATCATTAACGTGCAATTGAATAAAATCTCGAAAGATAGCTTTTTTGTTTTAAAATTAGCAAATTGTGCAAAGGGCAGCAGTTGATAGAAGGAGTATATTGATTCGTAAATACCGCTGGGGAAATCGTCTGAAAATTGTGACAAAAATAACGTATATAAATCTTTGCAAAATTATTAAAGATAAATATTTATTAAAAAAGAGGAAATGTTTTAAAAAAAGGATAAAATAACACATTATGAAATTAAATGTTTTGAATTGTAACACGGATGCTTTTACATCAGCCAAATAATTTCGTTCTTATTTGACACGTGTGAGAAAGGAAAAAAAATTGTTTTGGAGAAGTGTACTAAATAAAAATGTTTATATTTCCTACAAAGTTATTAAAATTAAATGTTCATGCTTTGATACCGAGAGAGAATTTAATAAAAGGAATAAAATAAACAAAGGATTTTTAAATGAATGTTTTTGCTGTGGTAAATTAAGCCATTTTTTATCAGTTGGAGGGGGAAAAAAATTATATTTTGAACAATTATTATTAAAATATTCATAAAAAGTAATTCATGTTCTTATATTAAAGTATTTCTTATAAATATAAAAAATAAATTTAATCAAGCACAATAAAATAAAATATGTTTATTTTATTATAAAAATTCCTTTTTTTGGTTCTTTTTTTTACGTAAAGTAAAAATTTAACGAATGATAAAAAGAATTTATAGGCATATGATTAAAAATAATTTATTTTTATTTAAGTTATTATAAATGAGAGATTGTAGATTTTCTTTTTTGAGATGCATCTTAAAAATATGACTAGATATTAATATTAATTGTGTTTTGATAAAGGAAACAAAAGATATTTCTCAAGGAGAAATTTTAGACAGAATAACGCTTTAAGAATGTATGAATTAAAGTTTTGACACTTAATTCCCCCCCCCCTTTTTTTAAGCATATTGTCATTAATCGTATCAGAATTCAGTCACAAAATACATTGAAAACTTTTTACTAGCGAACTACCTTCGTTTTATAAAATCAAAAAAAGTATGATTACACACACACACACACGCACGCACGCACGCACACACACACACACACACACCACACACACACAACACACACCACAACACACACACACACACACACCACACACACACACACACACACACACACAAAAACACACACACACACAAATCCTTACGAGATCTCCAGAGCTATTCGTCTCAGTTTTCAATCATTATTTGAAAAGCGCAATCCTTGAAACAGTAGTTCAAAAATATTTACAATTAAAATAATTACAGTATCAAAATTGTGAATATATGTTTAGTTATTGGCGTTACTCTCGCGCGGCGTTAAAAAATCGATAGTTTGATGTATACTTTCTGCGTGGATGCCAAATTCATTTTCAGTTCCTCTTTGTTAAGGTAGGGCAAAAAGATTAGCGATATGCGTTATCTTGTTGAAAATGACATCTCCGAAGCTTCAAAGATAGGGCACATTTACCAGTTAAAAGACCTGAGAAATGTAGCGCTAGAGCTGTTCAGGTTACGATGCGAATAAGGAGTGTTAGTGTCAAGTACCCAATGACTGACCATACCATTGCAGTAGGAGCAGGGCCCGCGTGACTATATCACATACAAGTGCGTTTTCCTTGATTCCTCTGGACATGAGCACGTCCATAATGATGCTACACGCAGAACCGAAACTCGTTTCTAAAGATGACGTGGGTCCACTCCTACATTCAGTTTTATCGGTTGGGCTCGCCACTGGCTCCGGGCGTCTCTATGCTGTAGGGCAAGGCAGGTCACAATAACCATCACCGTGCAGGTAATTCGTGCTGCTTCAGACATCATCAAACTGTCCCCACGCGGATCTTCACAATATGTGCGTGGGTAAATGTTTTGCTGCAAATAAGCGTGATGTGTGAGTCAACAAGAATGACCTCACAGTATTCTGTTCTTTTAGGCATTAGTGGCTGAAGGTCATTGAGATCTTGTATGGTGTTTAATATATCCCCCTGAATCCATCGATTCTTTTGTTTACATAACAATCATTTGATTTAAACCAATGAGAGTAGAAATATATCAAAATGAAAAACTACCGTAGCGGTGGTATCTATATAAGCCAGTAACAGCCTCTGGACTGAAGTGTCCATATTGGTCTAGTGGTACGTTACGTGCTTAAGGATCCGAAGGTCGCTGGTTCTGTCCTTCGAATAATCGCAACTTCATTGGTGACCCTGGGTGGAACTAAGAAAAGCGCAACCTTCTGGACTTTCGTGGCGCAAACTACCCGTAAAAAGAGCAACCCAAAACTCGTCAGACTCACTTGACGCAGCAAAGTCCTCCGACTCACGTGACGCAACTCCTCCAATCAACAACTCACAAGCTCACCAAAACAACTGTATTGTTCATTTGCCTATCCTTCGACCTGGTTTGTCTATCTGGCGGGAAAGTGTGTAGCAGTGGTATCTATATGAGCCAGTTACAGCCTCCGGACTGAAGTGATCATTTTGGTCTTGTGGTATGTTACGTGCTTAAGGAACCGAAGGACGCGGGTTCTCTCCTTCGGATAAGCGCAACTTCTCCACATTCTCGATAGGACCCGATCCCCAATATCGAATTCCTACACTTGCTGGTAGCCATTTCTCTTTCTAATTGAAAGCATTACATGATATTCTTTAATACAACCAACATTCAAATGCTATTTACGAATGAGAAACCTATTGTGGTTATTTATACAGAGTTTGAGATACCCTCCCTGCTACGCTATTCGAATACGCTTAAATGCTGTTTATATATACCAGAATTTTTTGCTTTTAATATGAGTTTGAAATTTGCATCATCCCTCATGGTATTGTAATTTTAATGCACAGAATTCTAACTGGTATTCGAAATGATCAACTAACGTTTCCTTGTCATGTGCTAAAAACCGTTTTACGTAAGAAATATGTACTGCAATTATCTCTAATTAAATCTTGCCATTATGGCTTCACTACAAACTATAACAGGATAATAGTAATTTTTTGTTATTTTAATATTACACAATGTGTTTCAGTTATCATTTCATGTAAATGCCTAGCTTTGGATATCAAAACACTTTCTTGAAAGTGTATTGATTACTATTCATCAAGAATTTAATTGGAGGTAATTTTTACCCTGAAAAATAAAACTTATTTTATGATAAATGCATAGAGGAAAATCTTTCATTTATCTTCTAAATATAATTTGAGTGTTCATAAGATACATGTATTACAGATAAAGAAACTTTTCCTTGAATGAATTAAATACCACAAACTGAAAATATCTACCGTATTTGCTCGGATCTAAGCCGCACTATTTTTACAGTGTTTAATGTTACTGAAGATCGGGGGCGCTTTATAGCCAAAAGCAAAAAGCTCGTTGGATGAGAAAATTGAATTTTACCCTTTTCAAAAGGAAAATGTTGCCGTCTATTCTGGTCACTAGTATCGATGATTCATCATATTCAGCCATTTATCTTCAGTAATCAATCTACTTAAATATCACTGTCTGCTGGGTTTTTGGAAATATTTTTGTATACGCTTTCTTTTAATCACCTAAACATCATAGATATCGGCAATGACATAAAGAGAAGTTTACAATAACGCAAGAACAAAAATTAAGGCGATTTTATATGCAGAGGAAAAGGGAAACAGAGCAGCTTCAACAAGATCAGAATTTCTTAAGTATCAGGTATATATGGACTTTTACACAGTTTTTTAATTTACTGCAAAAATTTGTGGAGAACTTGAGGTGCTGTTTAGAGTCGAATAAATACGATAATTGTGAGTTATGTTAAGCATTGGCATCATCCCGTGCCATATGAGAGCAGTGTGGAGAGCCGTTTCTTTCTGGAGGTCATCCAACTAGATATCTTTGTTGCATTTATACAGTCGACTCTCGATAATTCAAACCTTCGATAGTACAAACCTCTCGCTAATTCGAAGTACATGCTCAGCCCCTAGAAAAACTTTGATATTTCGAACTAAAACAATACGTTTTGTACGCTCAATATTTCAAAGTAAAATGTGGCTGGCCAGAATTAAATACGCGATAATTCGAAGTAATCTTATAAATTCTCAACAATTCAAACACTCATTGTCATGTTGAGTCCTGTAAAAATAGTTTGGACCTTACATATTATGTGTTGTGATATTTCTGCTTATCTCCCCTGTAACGTAGTGCCTTTGATGACCATCGGAGTTAACTCCGATAACTCTGACAAAATCTTAAGTGTCACTAAACAAACTACGCAACTTTTTCCTTGAAAATCATGTTGATGCGGACATTTTTCAAGCTTTATTTATTCGAGAAAAATCTATTGACAAAATCAGATTGAATGCCATAAAACAAAAACAAAAAACAGATTTTTTTTCGTCAAAAAAAATTATTATGCACATTATATATTCTTTTAATAGCTGTTTTTTTTTATACATAAATGTATTCTTTTAATATACGGCTTTTAACTTCTGTATAATATTTATACTGTATAATATGTACTTTTTAAAAATGCTTTCAAATGATTTTATACACATGTGCAATTGTTGTTTCATTACATAGTTTAAAATTTAAATCTGTTGGAAAAAATTTAATTTCATGTATTTTCGGAGTTTTTTTTTATCTTCCTGATAGCCCGAACTCTTGATAATTCGGAGTTTTTCATTGGTTTCTCCAATTTCGAATTACCGAGAGTTGACTGTATTACATAAAGATGTAAACACTAATTTACCAAAAAAAGTAAAAGAGCAAAAAAAAAAAAAAAAAAAAAAAAGACTTGTAATAGCATGAAAAAGTGTCTCGAACTCTCATCCGCTGGGCGAATGTTCACCAAAGGACAAGAAATTTTTTAAAATATGCAATTTATTATTACTTTCTAATCACCATCTAAAAAAAACCTAAGCTTTTGAGCAAATCAGTTTAAACAGTGAGATAAATATCTAGAATCTAATTATACTTACCAACGAAGATCCTCAACAATACTGCTAGTCCTTGAATGACCGGTCGGATGCTGTCAACTTGAACCATGACGATTTCTAGTATGGACCTCTCTAACTTAGTCTCCGTATGACAACAATCAGCATTACATACTTCCCCCTTTACCTGACTTTCATTAGTCATTAGTTCATTAACCAGAATCGCGGTTCTTTTGCAGAAAGGGGCTTTACAATCATATAACAGTGTTTCTCAAACTTTCAATTCTTGCCACCCAATATTCAATAATTTTTTCGCGCCCCTTCATACAATAACAATATATTAAATTCGATAATTCGATACTCTGACGCTAAGGCTACAAACGACTTTTACTTCTTAAGTGCCACGACGTATATAAACGTCTTGCTTAGCCAATGCGTAAATTGCCCCGGACGTATAGATACGTTTTTCCCAAATACGATCTTTTCTGTTCCTGTAATCCATAAAATTTTTCTGAAGTCTTTAGAATGCAATAAAATGACCTTGACAGTGTTTGAGAAGGATTTACTTATTTCAGAGGATTTTCTCATTTATTCCTTTCTCTCCTCCTCCCCTAATACACCGCATACGCTTGTATACGTGCAAAACGGTGGTATTGGGGAGCGAATGTCATAACTTTTAGTCGACAGTTAAAGGATTAATTATGAACCGTACAAATTATCTAGATAAGTGTTAATTTTTCGTATAATTTCATTCATATATATATATATATATATATAACAAACCCGTGGGGTCACTGGTAATTTATTAAACTTGTTCTGAATTTAGTATTTTTAAATTAATTATAAAATACTTGGTAAAGTACTGATACATTTATAAGTGTATTATATCAGCGTACATGTTTTAATTTTTATGTCAGAATGTATTTTGTTTGTTTATTTTCAATAAATTTTAGTTTTTTAAAATCTTTTTTTTCGACATTTCATTATGCTTGCGCCTTCCCTCCTAAAACTATTACGCCTCGTTAGGGGGCGTGCCCCACAGTTTGAGAAACACCGATATAACATTATCAAAAGAATATTCCATAGAAGATTAGTAAGAATCGCGAATGCAACCCTTTACAAGTGATAGTTTTTACGCGGATACATTATGACAGGCATTATTGCACTGTTGGCAGGCTACTGCATCTCTTACTCTCTTCAGTCCTTAAGTTTTTTT
>BMAO01006470.1:0-110342 GCA_019973975.1 Trichonephila clavata
ATGCGCGTAATACTTAAAAAAAAATTCAGATAAAATATGCAAGCCGGTGGACATGATATCGCGACAATTGCTTGTTTTAATGTAATTTAAGTTTAATGAAGTATATCTCGTATTTGTAAATTACAGTGCTGTGTATTCAGTTCCTAGATCAGACAATATTCACTTTTTAGGCGTCATTATATACAAAATGTCACGGTAAATAATTGTTTAACATATTTTTGAAAGCCGTTAAAAACACAATTTTATAGTATTTAGCAAATAAACATCAAACATCATAATCATTTTTGCTCTTTCCCATGCAATCAGAAATGTACTAGTTCTAAAAAGAAAATAAATTATAGTTTTATATAAAAAAATACCCTTTTATAGTAATCGAACTAAGTTGTAACATAATCTCTTAGTAACCAAATCTGGAAAGAGGATATGAAATTAGTTGCCAGATGCAGAATGGGATCTGAAAATGGAAAATCGTTAATCCTTGATTGAGGACAATGGGACAAAATTACCAAATTATGTATTCTCATCGGTCCTGCACAAGTGAGCAAATTTAGAATAAACTGACCTTTTAAAGTGGGTAAAAATTGAGTTCAAATATTACTTTACATACAAATGAAGCTTATAAAAGGGTGTTAAAAAATAAATTTTTACACGAAAGCATTTAAATTATTCGTGAATATAATATAACAAGCACTTATATTACAACGCTAGTACGTATGAGGGGGGAGATCAACATATCTCACATATTTTGTAAACGTATAAACTTTGGCATTTTAAATACGGATTTTCAAACGTTCTCACACTGAGAAGATAAATTAGTTTTTTTATGGATTTCTTCGTAACATTTTTTTTACTTTGGTTTATTTCATCACTTTCCTATTTATTTTATCCTTATTTTTAATGGATCCTGAAGTAATAAAACTTTTTCCTTCTAGGTTCAAATCTGTAATTTAGATTTTTACAATATTATTTCAGTGGTAACTCTACAATTTTGATTTCGTTTTCATTTCAATTTTAATATCGGTTCTTACAATGTGATTAACTATTCTTATCATAAAATATAGGAAAATTTCTCTCTTGATTCAATTCTTTGTTAAGTGTGCTTTGTAAATGACAGTTTTCCATTGGTTTCTCTTGGTGAAAATGCTATAGAACACAACTTTTGAAATGACTTTGCTTTTAGCATCTTCGTCCGATTATTATGCAGAGCAATTTTTCCTCAGGCAATTTTATTCTCACTTTGAAAGCCACCGAAATATTAAGCAGTTGAAACTCCCCAATTCTCTTAATACATTTCTTTTATTCATTATTTTTTAAAATAAATATTGTATTCAATGTTCTTATTAAAAATTATATTACACATCTTGAATTGGCTTTCATTTATTTTCCTTTCATTAAATTTTTCCATGCAAATTGAAATCTTTGAGATTGTTTGATAATTGATTATCATTATCATTTCTACTTGAAAAGTCAGAAATAATCCGCCTTTTCATGTAATGAACTTTTAAAACTTGAATCTTTTGTGAATCAACTATCAATAAAGTTGCACTATTATGAGTGTCTTTAATAATAGTTTCCACTCGAAGAAACGATTTTCAATACATGAGATGTAAGAAATAGGTAATGGATATAATTAAAATATGTTCTAAGAATATGCAAATAATAGAACGGATGTTGGAATTTTTAGAATAATTCAGCTCGAAGGCATATTGTGAATACTTCAATTGGAAGTGCAAAGTTTGTAAAATGAATCTATATATGTTATTGCCACAGGGAAATAGTTTCTGTTTAACCGGCTTTAGAGTCCTTATATCTTGTCTTACGGTATTTGCTATTGCTGCGAAGGAAGCTCCATTGATGCGTAAAGCAAGATTGTGTAACACTGAAATAATATTTTAATTCATCGTTTTGTTCCTCTATTTGTATATGTTGTGTATTTCTTATAGACAACAAGAGGTTAGAAATATGCATAAAAATTTGTTATATAGCATTGAAAATTTTCGCACGTGTTTTTTGTCAGATTTCACATTACTGTTTCATCAAAACAAGGAATAAATAAATTATAGTTTAAAAAAACTAAAAAACACGCTTTTATACTGAATCGAACTAAAAAGTAAAAAATAATTCTTAATATAAGAATAAAATGATGAACGAGAAAATTAATGTCATTGGGGTAAAAGCGTGGGGTGCTTAGTACTACATTTTTACACTAACTCATCATTTCGAATAGAAGTTAAAAATTACAACAATTGATAAATATATAGAACACCCGACGCATTTACCCCTAATGACATTAATTTTCTCGTTCATCATTTTATTCTTATATTAAGAACTATATTTTTATTTTTTAGTTCGATTCAGTATAAAAGGTGTTTTTTAGTTTTTTATACTATAAGTTATTTTATTTTCATTTTCAGAAAAAATGTTTATATTATGGTTATAAATTGCTATCACACACCAACTCTCCACTTTCTCACATAAAGAACACTTTTTTTTTGTTTATTTGTAAAATCACAAGTGTATTTTACACTTGCATATAATTAGCTTTAAATTAAAAACACTCACTTTTAGGTTACACCTTATTCTTTTAGTCGCTAAGTCTGAAATCATTGCAAATCTGGAAATGGTATATGGAATTAGTCGCCAAATTTGAAAACTGTACATGCAATAAGTCGCCAGATCTGGAAGTGGTGTATGGAATTGTCGCCAAATCTGATTATCGTTATTTCTAACGATTCTGATAAGGACAATGGAAGAAAGTTTTGAAATTATTTTTTTATCATCAGTCCTTGACAAGTGTCCAAAATTTCAAATTAATCCGATCTTTTAAAGTGGATAAAAATCGAGTTCTAAGATTCCGATACATACAAGTGAAACTTATAAAAGCGTGTTAAAAAATTATTAGCATGCTGAGAAGTTATTTTGTGGTGGGAGAAGATATCTTAGAGCCGACAAACAACTTTGTTCGATTTCACGAAACCTTCTACATCAAAACAATGCTGGCGATTTTGTATATGCGTTACCTAATATTTTACTAAAAAATTTTTTTTTCTAATTTATTTTCTTTCGTCTTCGACCACAACTAAAAGTAATTTATTTGTATTTATATACCACACCATACTCCGACTTACGCGAATTCGATTTAAGCTATTATCGTTCAGTCTTACCTATCACGTAAGTTCGGGTTAATTCAGTACCTTGATGGAGGAATGGAAGTTAAGGCAATGATAGGCCAAAACAAGCATCGTCATCATCAATTAACCCAGTGCTTCTCAAAGTTTCAACATTCGCGACCCAATATTCCATCATAATTTTCTTCGCGCCCCCCTTATACAATAACAAATTCAATAATGCTAAACTTTGACACAAAAAACACGACTTTAGAATGTTAAGTGCCACCGGCGTATATAAACGTCTCGCTCAGCCAAAGCGTTTATTTCCCTGGACGTATATATGCGTCTTTCCGAAGTACGATCTTTTCTGTGCACTGATATCCATAAGCTTATTCCGAAGGCTTTTGAATGTAATAAAAGGACTTTGACAATGTTTGCGAAGGATTTACTTATTTCAGATTATTTGCTTCTATATTCCTCCCCCCTCCCCACCCCCAATACATCACATTCGTGCGCCTACGTGAAAAACGGTTGGCATTGGAAAGCGAATCGCGTAACTTTTAATCGGCAGTTAAGGGATTAATTGTAAACCGTACAAATTAACAAGATAAGTGTTAATTTTTGTATATAATTTTATATATAACAATCCCATGTGGTAATTATTAAACTTTTTCTTAACTTGGTATTGTTAAATTAAGTATAAAATACATTGAGTAGTATTGATGAATTTATAATTTTTTAAATAATATTTTGTTTTCTACTTTTCAATATGCTCGCACCCCCCAAGAGGGGCGCACCCCACAGTTTGAGAAACGCTGAATTAACCATACTTCAAAGGTCCGTTACCTATAGTTTTCATTCAAACAGAGCAATGATTATACAAACACCCGTCAAAAAAGACAACCGTATAGGATTTTTATATAATAAGATTTGTTGAGACAAGCTTTTAAAACATAATGCATGGTAGATGCTGGTTAAACTTAAGTATGCATAATAATTCCTAACTTTTAGCAGAATTCTAGTTTTAAGGGAGGGAGAATATACTTTTTTTGGAAAGTGACCTTTTGATGAATGCTGCATTTCCTCATTTTCTTTTCAATGATTGACACTAGCATTTGTCATCGGGCAATGACAATACAATAACTTGCTTCTTACTTGCTTAACTGTAGGGGAAATGTAAAGAAATAGGGAATTTTTTACCCCTTCTCAAAACACAAGAGAGTTTCAATTGGCTGAAACTTATGGGTTTTGATGCACTGCATGGTATCAGGAAAGCTGCAAAAAAATTAAGAAACTTTTGGAATCAAGCCTGTTTAGTAGATTTTAGTTAGAATATCGACTGCTCTGGTAAAGGATTGATAATTAATCAGTAATCATTTCATTTAAATTTTAATATGGGAAGCAAAACTAAACTTTGTATAACAAATTTTAGAAAGAAAATCTGAAAAAGAAATAGACACTGTCAAGGTATTACTGTTATGTTATTTGTAATCTGATTAAGAGTATTAAGTCTTTTTAAGGGACATCAATTAAGAGAACCAAATTTATAAGTTAATTAATCGAAAATGATGATGTATTACTTCATTGAAGAGTTGACCATGCTTCGATGAATTCTTCAAATTGATCAGACCTGTCTAACCCGTGCCCCCAAGGCTTGATTATGCGGCCCTCTGGCGGTTATACTTTTTACTAAACTTTTCTTTCTCGTTGTGTGTTACATATACATATTTGAGTGTATAAGAAATATTAAATTAATAAAACGTTGAATGTGTCATTGATACACTATGGAAGTGAGACTGCGAACTCCCTCCAGTTCGTTATTTCATATCTACGAGTGTAAATGTTACTGAAAGAGTAGGTTTCGTTAACGCTACACACAGTACCCTTTTTCAAATAAATTTTTTGGAGACGGTAACATTAAAAATAATTTATATTTTATATTCATGTTATATGTATAAAAGTTGATTCTGAAAGAAAAAAGTCAATTTAGTCGACCATTATTTTACATTTTAAATTTTTCAAACTTTTATAAAATGCTCAATTTTTAAAATTTTTGAATCATTTTAAATGATTTAAGTTTCTTTGATTATTGCGAACAAAAACAAGTATTTATTTGAAAATATATTCCATTGTTGGTTTTTAATAATTATTTTTCTGTCTCTCTAAACTTGGAAAAAATTAAAATTTTTAAAATATTAACTTTAGCATTTTTTAAAAAAAATAACTAGAGATCCCAGACCTAAATCCATACTAAATTTTATAGAACATACATTTGGGAGTATCTTCAAAAAATTTCAGACTCTATCTTGAACAGAAAAAAAGCCTTAAGGATTGGAAACACCTACATCTTCAACATTAAAAGTCCGAGAAAAACGCATTTAAAGTTTGTAAAGGCATAAAATAAAAACCGGTAATGACTGTAAAGCTCTAACTATTTAGTATGTTATTATTCAACTTATTTTCTATATCAAAACACTACTTTTATAAATTATGACTAAAATACTTTTTTTTAATTCAAAATATATTTTTGCATAATATTGATAGTGTTCGTTACGACGACAGGTTATTCAAGCTAATCTTAACAAAAGATTTGAAACACAAATAATTTATATAAAACATAATAAAGATACCAGCTTAACCTAAAAATCACAAGGTTTGTACATAAAACTAATTTTTTTTTAAATTGGGGAAGTTTAGCCAGTTTTAAAATTATCTAACAAGAACTCAAATATCATAATTTAGTATTACTACAAGCTTACTATAATGTAGTTTGGCACATCAAGGAAATATTCAGTTTTATCTGCAATACTTGTGGTCAGAATACTTGTATTCGGAAGTCTTATTTCAGTATCACACGCACACACAGTGAAGGGCTGGTTTTTAGATGCATCATTTTCTCTCTCAGTAGTATTTCATCTCTTCTAAATATTATTTCTCATAGCAGCCTGAGAAAATTTTAGCCGTGATATTTTCTCAACAGGAAAAAATTAATGAAAAAGCTCTTAAGTTGTATTATTATTTTTTAAAACAAATATTTTCCTTGAAATTAATGTTAATTAAATAATTATGAGAACTCAAAAAACTCAAAACATAATCAAGCAGAAATGACTTTAATAAAGACAATTGAAATTAAGGTATCCTATTGGTTGCAACAACTTTTTTTTTTAAAAAGGAGATATGGGATTTTTTTTTTGTGATTTTTAGATTTGTTTAGTGCATTTTAAGAAAAATGTGCTAAAATTAAGAAAAGAAAAAGAAATTATTATCACTAAAATGAGAAAAAATAGGTAAACATTGACAAAAAATAGCATAAACGCGGCCCATTCTGCACCAAAGGTTTATAAACAACCTTTCAGTTTTTTCAATCTCTAATGTGTTGCTATATTATTCAATTTTGAAATGAACTTCAGGATAAGATATATTTTCTTTTTTACAAAAACTAGAGCAGTTTATGTTGGTTACTATATGAAAATGCTTCAAAAGACAGTGATTATATTCACATAAGGGACTGTACATTTTGTAATAAAACAGTGTTTGATAAATCTGAAGGTTAAAACAATTCTACTATTATACAGAACTTACAGAAAAAATTTCAGTTATTATGTTCAAAACCTTTTTAGCAATCGCTGACCCCGTTTGATTATTTTCAAAAAATCACATTTCGAGTAAAACGCGTTTTAACGTATGACATCTTGCTTAAAGTAATGGCATCTGCTTTTACTAAAACACTTGTAGATTTTGTTCTATTGAACGGAATATGATACACTTGGTATTTTTATAACGCTAATAAGATGGCCCATAAAATAAAATGATAAAAATAATTGTCAATTTTTGGCAAAATTTACAGTTTTAGTGTAGTCGGATACCTTAATAACCATTTGACACTGAAATAGTTGTGATCGTGCTTAAAATTATTTTTTTATTAAGAGTGGCAAAGGGCTTTAAAATAAAACCGAAACCTAATAAAAGAAAACTCCAAGTATTTTAAAAACTAATTCGTTATATGATCTGAAATTTGGTGGCAAGCTTTCCAATGTTATGGACCACCAAAAAAAAAATGAAAAATCATCTTGCGTTATGTTTTCAACCCGACTGATCGTCATCTATGGTAGCGAGAAGAAAGGTGCGCCATCTGGTGGCTAATTATATTTATTACAAAATGAAATTAATGTAAACTGTTCTAAAATATAAAAATTTAAAATATTAAGAGTTTTTTTTTGTATTTTTATAAGTTTATTTTATAATTTAGAGAAATGTATGATTAGAAAAAAATGGAATTGAATTTTATGGCAGTAGAAAAATAGTTCTATTTAACTCCTTAAATATACAGAAAATGGTTTTAAATAAACGGGAAATATTCCACTTACAAAGTCTCATTTGTTGCCAGAAGTTTGTTTTTATTCTCTTAAGATCACAGTAAAAAGGCTGTTGGAGTAAAAGAAATATATAAAAAGCACCTTCCTCTTTCCTCTTCTTTGTGGCCGCGATAAAAAAGAATTTCTTTAAAAGGAGTTTCCGGAGTCTTTCGTAATTTATTTCTTCTTTTAGAAGAAAAGTTAAAATTGTCCTGGATTTCTACAAGATCCGAGAGTTGAGTGGTAAAAAACTTTAATTTCTTTATGTGTTTGACTGATGTTATATTGGGAGAATGAATGAATTTTAAACGAATTTAAGAAATAATTTCCTGTTCAAATAAATCGTTAAGGTATCCGAACAAGTTAAAATTACCTTATTTCGCACAATTTTACTTTCAGACACATATTTTGTTTTATTTTACTGATTACAGGAATCTTTTCGTTTTACAAAAAATACATTATTTCGTGTCTACGTTACATAGTGGTCGAGTGAAAATGAATTACATAAAAATAAGAACAACCTAATGTGGATCCTTAATTTACCAGAAGCAGATATTTTTTAAAAAATTATTTGAAAACTGACATTGCTAACAACTAAAAATATCATAAAATAATTTCCATGAAACTTTTTAAACTTGATATTTACATTTTTCTCTATGGAATATATTTAAATGATTCTTATTGTATATGAATATTTTATGAGTTATTTTTTGAGTTTTGGCCTGTTATTTCAAAAATTGCCTCATAAATATAATCCATTTTTAAAATTTTCGTGAAAACTTTATTTTTTTAATAAAGCATAAAGTTTTTGTACGTTCCTTAGAGGAATACATTTATTTTATTTGGTTATGTTTTTATTTATATGTGTTTACATTTTCTGAATGCTGTAAATATTTATTTAAAAAACAATCCTTAAAATTTTACTTATAGTTAAGACTTGTAAGACATAGATAATTTTTTAAAAAAATTACTGTTTAATTGTTAATATTTATCGGGTATTGATCCTTAAAAATATATTTATAATGTTTTGGTATGCTGTTTTAAATGCTTATATAAACGTGCTCTAATACCTTAATTTCGTGAAATTCATTTTAATAGAAAATTGATATCGCCCTATAAATGTTTTTATAATACACTAATTTTTCCTTCTAATAACAGAAATGCCATATTATACATCTTTTTTTGCAAAAGATTTCTCTTAATAAAATCTAGTAGAATTATTTTTAAATGAACTGTTTAGTTTCATTTATTGAAATCCATATATTTAATGTAATATCACAAGTAACAATCTGGATGATGCATAACAAAATGCAATTTAATCTTTCAAATAAAATTTGGTTCTGTTTACTTACATTGTCTGTATCAATATTCATACGAGTAATTTTGACTCTATCAAAACCTGTCTAATATAACTGGAAAATAGGAGAAAGGTTGGAAAGAATTCCCTGAAATAAATATATAATAAGAACATGTTTTATAATTATTCAATGCCAGGCTGAATAAAAGCTCGTATAAAGCACATAGTTCAGTGAACTCCTTATTAATTGCTTTGCTAAAGTACATTAGTCTAATAAATAAAAGATTCAATTAATCGGAAATATAAATTAGTTTTGTTTCCTTACATGTGTGTGTGCTCATCCCATTTATTAATTTTTCTGCAATTCCATTTATCCTCCCATATTGTCATTTTTAAAGACATGACAAAATTAAATACTTTAAAGAAAATTTAAATATTTAAAAAAAAATATTTAAACCCTAAATTTGATAATCTATATTAAATTTATATTCTGTTGTTCGCACTTGATATCTTTTTCTAATCTTTTACGAAATTTATTATTTTTTTTTCTGAAGAACTTATTTGGATTCGTAAATTTTTATCGATAATATTATCGTGTGTTTTTGCCCGTTTAAAATGATATTATGGAGGCTTTTTTAAAAATAAAAACACAAATACCGCAACTATTTCATAATATTGGCTATCAGACAGTATTTTCCCCAGATCTGATATTGATTTATTTCAGATTTCTAGTCCTAATCTAAATGTGTCAGAGCACCCTATACAATCATTTGGATTTCCTTTCCCATATATCTGATACACGCACATCAAATATCACTGCACGAAGAAACAAGAGTTTGATGAAAATTTATTCTTATGGGAAAATCCCCTTCTGTTATATAAAATTCAAAAGCCTTAGATTGTTTTTAATGCAAAGGTTTTTTTTTTCACCCCTTAAATGCCGATTAAAAGTTGCGTGATTCACTCTCCAGTACCACCGTTTTTTACATAGGCTCGCGTATGCGGTATCTGGGGAGGATGCCCAAACAAGTAAACTTTTCACTCCAAGGTCCTTTCCAAAGACTTTGAAATAGTTTTACTGATAGATGCGCAAAGAAAATACAGTCAACTTTCGATAATTCGTAGTTGAAGGGACCAACAAGACACTTCGAATTATCAATAGTTTAAATTATCAAGAGGATAGGTAAAAACTCCCAAAATACACAAACAGCAATTTTTTTCTAGCACATTTAAATTTGAAACTATGTAATAAAACAACAATTGTACATACGTATAAGCTTATTTTAAAGTAATTTAAAAAAGTATATATTATATATACAGTATAAATATTAAACAGAAAATAAAATTTCTGTATTAAATTTTTTTACGAATTAAAAACAACTATTCAAAGAATAAATACTGTACATAATTAATTTTTTTGACGAAAACTCTGTTATCTTTTTTGTTTTATGACATTCAATCTAACTTTTTCAATAGATTTTTCTAGAATAAATGGAGCTTGAAAAACGTCCACATCAACATGATTTTGAAAGAAAAAGTTGCTTATAGTTTGTTTAGTGACACTTTTAACTTCTGTCAGAGTTATCGGAGTCAACTCCGATGATCATCAAATGGGCTACGTTACAGGGGAAACAAGCAGAGACATTAATTACAACACAAAACACGTAAGCTCCAACCTGTTTGCTTCAGGATTCTACATGATAGTGAATGTTTAAATTGTGGAGAGTTTTATTACATCGCTTCGAATTATTGCATATTGTATTCTGAAGGGCCACAGATTTTACTTGGAAATATTGAGTGTATAATAATTCTACTTCCCGTCTACATTGCGACCCCGCTAAAGGTGTGGGAGGAAGTGAAGGATTGTGTTCGACATGATAATTTCCAATTATTTTATTTAGCACTTTAATCGACTCAAACACAATTCAATGCATCACTATAAATAGGATGATCGAGTCAGTCAACAGATGGAAGCGAGCGTCGCGTTTTGTGAGAATACATTTACTAAACTACTTTATGATAACAGTTCTTCTATCTTAATATTATCTTACATGATAGATATGTAACTAATGGCCGCTTAACCTTTTAAATACTTTAAACATCATATGTAATATGAAGGTGACAATACCTGAACTTTGGCAGTCTTCTAATCAATTAAATTTACTAATAACAACGTGCTGTATTTAATCTTTTTCAAGGCCTTTTAACCTTTTTCAACCTTTTACGGTAATCTTCACCTTGTATGTCTCTTGCCACCTTTAGTTACTAACCTTCTAACTCACTAACTTCCTTTAACTCGCGAACTAGAACTATATATAATAAACTTAATTTGCATATCACGCCTTCTTCTTAGGAGATTGATGAATTTTGCTAGCCCCAAAGAATTCCCAAGTCGATTTGTTGAAGGACGCGTATATATTTGTCACAAGTGTAACAAAATGTATCGTTTTAGTACGAAATATCAAGAGTTTTTCTAGCAACTGAGCATATACATCGAATTAGTGAGTGTATTGTATTATCGAAAGTTTGAATTAGCGTGAGTTGGCTGTAATCATATTTGGAAGGACGCATATGAACGTCTGGGGCACATAACGCACCGGTTGAGTGGGTCGAATATTTACGGCACTTAGGGGTTAATGAGTTTTAATTATGTTATTTAATACCTGACATTTATTCTAATCCCAGGGTACTTTATTCATTTATAACTATTAATAATAGTTGTTGTGTTCTTTTTTAAAAAAAATTCCTGTTATTTTTGAATTTTTTGCAAGTTTTACCAGCAACCTGATACACTTTTTTTTGGAAAATGTGCTCATTTCTATAACTTAAGAAGGCTGACTAAAAAGTATCTATCTAATTAACAGTTGAATTTTCTTGCATGCAATACTTGGGGATGGGAGGGGGAGGTGCCACTTTGCAAAGTGGAAAGATTTGAATTTTGTGCTTGAATTTTTTCTTCATGTTAAAGTGTACCAGACCCTTCCTGTTGGTCAATATGATATAAGTACTCGTTGGATATTTTTATTTCTTTTAACGTGTGTGAACGAGTAAAGACAAGATACTCCACGTTAAATTCTGTCAAAAACTTGATGGATTTCAAAACAAAGCAATTCGTAAGACATAACAGGTTTCTGTAGACCATGCTACACTAGTAATACATTTGAAGAATTAGTTGAACTGATTCTAAATGCCGCACTTCGGTGGAGTGTAACTGTTATTCTGGGAAGCCACAAGTTAAATGGATTGCAGCTGTTTTTGAAACGATTAAAAATCTGAAAAGGAAGATCGTTGCTTGTTCTATCTAGAAATTAAAATTCTAGCTTTTACTCTCAAGACATAGATCCTTGTAGTTTTTGATTGAAGACTCTGTGGCGGTATCTAAATAAGGTCATCTACCCGCAAGATGAGCAAGCAAAGTCGTCAGACCCACTCGGGAGCAGCCAGCAAAGTCGTCAGACTCGCTTGAAACAGCAAAAAGTCGTCAGGCTCACTTGACACAACAGTAACAACTTACACGCTTGCCATAACAACAAATATCTCGTTTGGGCGCCTATCAACCTACTTACTGGTGGGGAAGTACTGTGGCGGTATCTAAATAAGTCAGTAACAGCCTCCGGACAGGAGTAAGCACTTTTGTCTAGTGGTATGTTACGTGCTTACGAATCAGAAGGTACCGAGTTCTGTCCCCCGCAACTATATTGAAAGGTTTCCTTTTAGAGTGTGAGAAGAGATTATATAGAAAGGGAAGATGGAGATGAAGATTATTCCAGAAAATATATTCTAAAATTTTTTTCAAAAATGAAAGTGTGTGGGGGCGCATGAGGCTTACTTTGAAGGAAATTAGGATCCCAATCCCGTCACGTAAAAATATATTATTAAAGCAAAAGGTTGAGCAGTTTTTAGACAATCCAAAATTTAAAAAAAAATTCATTACGAAAAGGCACATAGGATTATAAAAAGCTTCACAAATCATTCATAATGAATTCATATGATTTAATTTTTAAATTGAATTAAATTTAATAAAATACATCGTTAAATACATTAAAAAAATTGATAGCCAAACAACAAACTAAACATCTTCCATCTCACTTTGGACGTCAGTTTCATGCTGCAAAGAAAGGAGATAAAATCAGTTTATTACGCTTTATATGTTACCGAGAAAATTCAACTTTTTAAAGTTATATCAACAAAATTTGAAATCAAAGATTAGTTTAGTTTTAATAGTTTTGTAAGTTTAATTAGTATAAAAATGGGAAAAAATCCGTTGTTGTAAATTTTGATGTATAAATCTATTGTTGTAATCCATAATTGCAAATTTTACTTTATTTTTATTGTGTTTAGATATTTCTAGGTATTTTTTTTTCTTTAAATAAACTCAAGTTCTCTTATTCTAATATAAGGGATTTCAGAGGACACGCAAATGAAATTAATTATATAAAGGATAATTGATTATCAGAGGTAATAATTATCAAATTATCCTTTAATGAGCGGGGCTTGATATTGAAACTTCAGTAACGACTTTATCAGTTATGCTTGTTTGTGTAATATAATTATGCTCTTGATTATATTATTTTCCTTCGTCTTAATAAATTGCTGAATGTTATCCTGAATTCAAAAGGCCTTAAGAGAGGATTGTTTTTCCGTTTTATTTTTCCAGTTACTTGTCAGTGTTCAGATTTTGAAGTCAATAAAAAAAATGCGTAGGCAAGTTTGTTAGCCCCCCCCCCCAAAAAAAACACAAATGGCAAAGAATTAGCCCTGTAAATAAACATTTTAAGAACAAAATAATAAAATTAAGGTTCAGTGGCATTTTTACTCTTCAAATCATCATTTATCCATTTCAAATGCTCAATTATCAGGGCTTTGATTTGCAGAGAGTAATTGAAGATAATTGATATAATTCCTTTTGGAAAAATACATGTTTACCGCTTTTCATAACCTTTTATTTGTTTTCAATTGTGTTTGCAACCTCCAGTGTAAAGAAAAAATAAATTCATTGAAAAGACGTGGTTTTTTTTTGTTTGTAGCAAAAAACTTAGATTTTCTTGTTAGCTAATTTGAGGAAATCTTAAGTGATACATTTTTTATTTAAGTTCAGATTCATTTGTTCTGTATTCATTCTCCTCTAATGAAATGATTCTTGAATTTAAGTATGTTTAAGTTTTTTTCCTACATATTTTGAGTATTTTCTAACTCTTAGGTAAATAATTCTTGAGTTCCATTAATAATAATTTATTCCAATTTAAGGTATCCGTACACCTTCAAAACGTCATTTTTGCCGAAATTTTCAATTTTTGAACTTTGATTTTATTTTAAAATTTGAACTTTTTTCTTTAAAATGGTGCTTAAATTTTGTTTCTATCTAATTTAGAACTTAAGTTATGGGGATTTGAATTTTACTCGGTAGCTACTTTTTGAAACCGGAAGTACGAGTCTACATTCCGGAAGTTGAAAAAAATGTTTGTTTACATTTTTATTTTATAAAGTATGGTTTAAATATGCAATAGTAGAAAATTTATACACTTTAAAATATGAATTTGAGTTTTCAGAATCTTCAAAAATATAATTGGCAACAGGTTTTTACTACTATTTTTATCCAGAATCTGGCAGGAAAAGAGAGTGTGTTATTGTATGTTTACATTTGCTTACGATTGTGCAGCACTTTAGAAATTTCTGTTAAATCCTTTTTGATTGCTGAAAATTTAAATTTTTTTCATTTAAAATAGGAAATTTAAAACGTTGAGTTAGTTCCAAGAGAAAACTACAATTTCGTGGTAAGGGATCTACTAATAAAGATTCCAAAAATTGTAGCTCAATATCCACCAACGCCAGTTCTTTAAATATCAAAATGCCTGCTGTTTTTGATGAAGAAATGGCAGAGTATGAGCATGAAATACTTACTAGAAATAGAATTATAAATATTGATGTCCTCTTAAATGTTTTCTTACAATTTTGTTGTCCAAGATGTTTCGAAGAAAGCTTACTGCTTTCTGAGGTTTAAAGGTATAGTTTCTGCTCAAATTTTGTTATAAGGTGTAAACATTGTAACTTTTACTCAGGGTTTTCTTGTTCAAAGAAAACTTTAAACTGTTCTAAGGTAAATACAAGAATTGCTTATGGTATGAGACAAATTGGTAAAGGTTTTTCTGCTGGGTTTAAATTATGTGGTACGTTAAATTTACCCAGGCTCAGTAAAACTGCGTACACTAATCATGAGAACAAACTCATGTCTGTGATTTCAGAAGTTAGTGAACTATCAATGCAAAAAGCAGCTTCTGAATTGTTAGTGCTACATCCTTCTAAAAATAAAATAGTTGAATGTGGTGTTTCAGTTGACGGAAAATGGCAGCGTAGGGGTTACTCTTCCATGAATGGGTGTGTCGCAGGTTTGTCAGTTGACACTGGTAAAGTAGTGGACATTGAAATAATGTCGTCATATTGCCCCATTTGCAGAAAGATTTCTAAAATGCCTAAAAGCATTTAATCGGAAACTTTTGCAGCATATCACGTATGCCATAGCAATTTTCAAAGTTCTGCGTTAAAAATGGAAGTTGTTGGTGCAACTAGTATCTTCCAACGTTCTATTGTGAAGCGAGGCCTTAAATATGCACAATATTATGGTGACAGGGATTCTATAAGGGCTTTATCAGTGTCAAAGATACTTCTGGTAAAGATAGTGTCACAAAATATGAATGCATCGGTCATGTTCAAAAGAGAGTAGGTGCGAGATTGCGCAAACTAAAGTCGAAAAATAAAAATCTGTGTGGTAAAGGCAAACTAATTGACTCTTTTATTGACCGATTGCAAAACTATTATGGGATTGCTGTTCGTAGCAATGTTAGAAACCTCTCCGGTCTTCAACAAAATGTTATTGCGGCCCTTTTTGATTGCTCATCAAGTGGCAAGAAACTCATGTGTCCCATTGGAAAAGATAGTTGGTGCTACTACCAGCCAGCACTATCTTGTGGCCAAAAACCTAATAAAATGTTAAACATGATTTAGCCTACATATTTAGAATTATGTACCAAAGAACTACTTACTAAATGTCTGCATGGCAAAATTCAAAACTCAAATGAGTGTTTTAATGGCATTATATGGCAGAAAGTACCGAAAGAAGTTTTCGTGTGCCTCAAAACTTTAAAATCTGATGCATTGGATGCTGTTATACTATTTAATGATGGGTACAAGGGTTGTGTTGACATTTTAAAAAAACTTTATAACTCCTGGTTATTTTACTTTAAAATCGTACAAATATCTTGACGTTAATAGAATTAACGATGCAGAACGTCATTCAACACCAAATGTAAAGCAGTGTAGAAAATTTTTTTAAAGCAACCAGGGAAAAAATCAATGTTTTAGAGAGTAAAGAGGGTATTATTTATAAATCAAGGGTATTTTAAGTATATCTAATTGTGTTTAATATTAAAAATTGCAGTTTAAAGTTTATTTCTGATTTATCTCAAAATGAATTTTTTTTAACGTATTGCCATCTGACAACGTAAATATTAGAAAAAGTTGTGAACCGAATTAGTTTAAATTTTATAAGTACATTTATTTTATAGATTTAAAGAACCCCTACCATTTCCATGATTATAGAGTTGATATGTTTTTAGTAACTAAGGTGTATATCATGTCTCGTAATAGTTTTTTAGTGATTTTTCAATGTTCTTTTGCTCGAACCTTGATAAAAATTGTAATAGTTGGATTATCATTAGGAAAATAGTACCAGCCCTAAAAAATGTTATTATGATCAACATCAAATTTACAGAAAAGTGATATTTTTGTTTTTTCATTTGAGTTATGTGCGTTATTGTAACAATGAATTTAATTAAAATTTTCACTATGTTTTTCTCTCTAAAATTTTTTTTGTGCTATAAGTAAAATATTAAATGTATTTTTTCATAGTTTTAAGTTATGTTCCATCAGTAAAAAATATTTTAATAGCAAATATTACAGTTTTTCAAAAAACTTTCTTCGAAGGTGTACAGATACCTTAAAAACGTTTATGTTGAATTAAACCAGGGTAAGGTGGAGTTTCAGGGGGTAAGGGCTCTCTCTCGAGGGGAGCGCGATCTTATTGAAAAGTCAAAAATAAAAGATTATTTAAGAAAATTATTAATATATGGAAAGTATTCAAAGAAAGTACATTCTGACATAATAAAAAAATAAAATACACATTTACTTTGATATAATACTCTTATAATTGTATCAGTGTTGCACAATGTATTTCATAATTAATTCAACAATACCTATAGTTACGAACAAGTTTAAAAGTTACCAGTGATCCCATGGGATTGTCGTTTAAAATTATCTCCAAAAATTATTATTTTTCTTGGTACTTGTACGGTTTATAATTAATCCTTTAACTGCCGATTAAACGTTTCGTGATTCGCTCCCCAATGCTACCGTTTTCTATGAAGGAGCGAGTATGTGAAAGAAATCCTCTTAAATGAGTATACTTCGCAAACTCTGCCAAGGTCCTTTTATCGCACTTCAAAGCCTTCGGAATAATTTGTATTGATAGAAGTGCACAGAAAATGTCATACTTCGGACAATCGTATATATACGTCTGAGGCAATTATCGCTTTGTTTAAGCATGACGTTTATCTAAGTCTGTGGCATTTTAGTGGTTAATGCCATGCTGTAGCTTTAGTGTCAAAGTAAAGTATTATTGAATTCTATAAGTTGTTAATGTGTGGAAGAGGGAGCGATGAAAATTATGATTGAATATTGGGTCGCAATAGTGAAAGTTTGAGAAGCACTGATAGGTGAACCAATGAATCTGAAGCCACCGACGTATGTACTCACGTATGACGACGTATGTACTCACGTATGACGACGTATGTACAGCGAACGTGTTAAGCGTCACTGCTGCTTGAAGGTAAGATAAAGGTATATTTCCATGGGCACATTTATCGAATCCTTTGCTTAAGTACACACAGTCGCATCCATTATGAAAAGCCGATTCTATAGTCTAGCTGGCGTCGGCGTTCCATTATCTTTCTCTTATTATGCGCGTCTTTGGTCGCAATAAAGGTAGTCACCCTAAAATATCTTGGTGGTCTACCGGTCAATCGCGATCGATGTAATGCCCATCACTAAATCAAACACTATTTATTTGAGGTGTATTGATTGAGGTGATTTAAGAGGGGCATAGTAACTGCAAGCAGTTCGAATCATTTCGAATTTGGAAAAGCACGATATTACGATATGGGGAGAAACTGTATGGATAATAAGAGTAATTCAGAATCAGTAATGAATCATGCGAAGTTTTTATGAAGTACATATTTTTTAAAGTTATTTCCCTTTTAAGGTAACAGATTTTTTTCCTGTGATTATAATTTCATTTTTTTCCATTAAAAATATGCGTATCAAAATAGACCACATTCAGTTTTCCATGTAAGACAAAAAATTTAGCGATGTATTCCCATTCTGAATGCATGCTTCTCAAAAACTTGAATCCTTTTCCGAATCTAGGACACAAAGTTATATTCTGTGAAAGCACAGCAAATATCAGATGTTTTATATTCCAATATTTTATAGAATTTACATTTACTACATATACGAACAGGGAAATTAATTAAATGAAAATATTTCTATTATTCGCATCAACAACTATTTTGAATCGTCGTAGAACGTATTAACTAATGATAGTACGTTTGTTACAATTACATATGATTCATATTTTTTCTGTAATTCAAGCATTAAAAAACGTAAGCAGAAAGTATTCTCTATCATTTTAAATGAGACATGAAATACACACAATAAGATGTAAACAATAATAATATATATGAATTATAAACCAAACTAAACCACATTCTTGTTAATACTGAAAAAAAGGCCCTTAAATTTCCCGTCTTTCTAGTTACTATTTTGTATAAGTACATTAAAAATTCACCTTCAAATAAAGTGTTCATTATGAATTTAAAAAAAAAAAAAATTGCACATTTTTTCAAGCAAAAAATATCGTTTATGTTTAAAGGATAGTAAAAAAAAGTAAAGATGATTCTAAGCAAATCAAAGTAATTCTATATAAAATTACTGTTGGCTATTCTATCGGTAATATTTTAGATTACGAAAAAAAACAGGAATAGTGCAATATAATTATCTTAGAAACTTTTTTTAATATACATATAAACTTACTTCAGTATTATATGTTGTTTGTGAATTAAAATAGTATTAACTTTTGAAATTTGGAAAATATTGGTGTTGAATTTTTGTTGTGGAAAATGTTTTTTTTCTCTTATCTCAATTCATCTATTTACATAGGCGAAGTTAACTTTTCCTTAAATTTAATATATTTTCCTTAAATTATATTTTGAAATTTTATATGCATCAAACCCCTTATTTCTGTTAATATATAAATAGGTTATATGAATACATCATTTTTTGGACTTCAAGAATAGGATACGCTTTACTATGATAGCATTCTTAAAATTTGCTACATTTTAATATTTATAAAAAAAAGTATAGAATCCGTTCTCTGATATCTTATGGACATTTCCATTAAAAATCTTTTCCAAAAAGCAAGAGTTCAAATGTAAATACCTGACACCACACACACAACGCACACACTGTTTATTTTTGTCAAATTGAATCGTTTACAGTATTTAATCCGGTATTGAAAAAGTGTCATAAATCTGCTTCAAATCTCTGTTTATATACTCTTAAATAAAATGTTAATTTAAAAGACCCGAAATATAAATTGAAAATATCATACACAAACATAAATTCATACTGTCTAGACGAAAGAAAATATTTTATAGTTATGCGGAGAATTAAATAAAAATAATTCCACAAAAAATACTTCCATTACACTCGTAAATGAAAAGTGTACATAACCACTCAAGTAGATTCCTATTATTTTTTTTCGCTTCTCATTTTAAACAAGAATATTATATAATTTGCTTCATGTCAAGCGAGCACTTCTGAAATATTTATACTGACATGTATTTTAAGGCGGAGTATGAATCATTTGAATAAATAAATAAACATCCTATTCAAACATTGCTTCTTTATGCTCCTTTTTAGGAGTAGACGATGATCTAATTCGGAGTATTCTGAAAATATATGCAAATTATTTTAGAATTTGCTTATGCTTGTTCGAATATCCGCGTAGCGCGCTGTCAGGAGAAAGAAAATAACGCTCAAGTAGAACACAGAGGTTTCGAAATGTCCATAATAGGCAAACTCTTTGAATAGAAATCAAAAATATATTCATCACAAATGGATGAGTTAATGTAGTGAAATCCATTCAATTTAGCAAATGATGCTTTCTATTTCAAACACATAAATATTTGTATATCAACAAACACTTTAATTTATACTCTTAAAGAATTTATGCTACCAAGATAAATGAAAAATTTGTAATCTATAATTATGTCTTATACACTGGTGGATACACAAACACAGATTTGATAAAACATAATAAAATATTACAAGTATGAATAGTATCATTCCTTGGAGAAACTATCTCTAAATTATTACATTAATGCAATTCCATACAAATGTTAATAAGAAATATGACTACCACGGCCATCAGCACATTTTCTATGTCCTTGCAGGCGTCGATTATCTAGAATTTGATTATCTTGGTGGATTATCTCTCAATGTCAACATGACTTTCTGCTGTTTGGATTAAATGTTTATGCGAATTCAATAGCCTGAGGTCTTCCAGAAATGATTTGAGAGACAAATCTAGGAAGCGTGTGAAACATTCAGGTGTTCTGATATTTTGAAATGCTTGTCTTGTATTGGATACTGCACGGAGTTGCATACTACCCTGTTGAAAGATGTCATTTTGGATATATTGAACATGAAGGATATGACAGCATTTTATGATCCTATACATATACTAACTAACATTTAATTTAGTATTAACAACTACTAGATAAATGTATTTGTCATAAATGACTGTCCTCCTCCTCAAACTATTAATCTAGGAATTTGACCTCCATGACACTCCGAAATTAAAGCAGGATAAACTGTTTCTGCCTAACGGCGATGGACACGTTGTTGATTTTTACTTTGTCCCAAATAAAATCGAGACTGGTCCTTGAATTTAATCATCTGTCCAAATGCATTTATCAATAGTTGGATAAATGGATACAACTCAGGGTATGCAAAAAGTGCAACCCAGTGTCACGCAATCTATTTACAACAGTGCTTCTCAAACTTTCAATACTAGCGACCCAATTTTCAATCATAATTTTCCTCATGGCCTTCCCTCTTCGTACAATAACCATGTAATAACAATGTATTGAAAGCAACGGCAATGTACTTTGTGAAAAATATACAATACGATTTTAATCATAAACCTTACAAATTATCAAGATAAGTATTTTTTTTATTCTAATAGGGCTGCGTATTGGTATTTTTTACCTTTGCAGACCTTGTTCATTCCCCAGGACCTGGTATCACTTTTTAGTGCGGCACTATATAGACGACTCCAACTGCCGCTAGTAATTTTGACGCCCAGTTTCCTCTCCAGATGGAGGCACCTGAGCTCTGACGAAATTGAACTTAGGATTTTAAAAGATTAGTTTTAAATTTTGTACATAATTTTTTGTATGACAAGCCCATGAAAGTCAATAGTAATTATTAAACTTGTAAGTATTGAGAAATTAGTTAAAAAATGCATTGAGCAGTACGCATACATTTATAAGTATATTATACCAGTGTAAATGTGTATTTTATTTTTCATTATGTCAGAATGTATATATTGGTTTGCTTCCTTTCAATAAATTTGTGATTTTTAAAATCTTTTATCTTCGACTTTTTTGATATGCTCGCGCCCCTTCATTGCGTCTTACTCTCCTCAAGGGGGGCAGGCCCACAGTTTGAGAAACGCTGGTTTACAATCGTTTTGTAATGTAACTTTTACCGCAAGTGTTGCTCGGATCCATACTGCAACTACTCATTTATCAGAGATTACAATCTTTATAATATGGGGAATTTCACGTCATGTTGTACTTCTCTTTGTAGAGTGGCTGTAGTAGCCAAGTGGTCAAGGTATCGGATCGTGGCTGGCATGTCACAAGTTCGAGCCCAGTGCCACTAAAGACCCTACTTGTAGGGGCACGATGCACATTAAATCTGTCGAGAGCTTAAACGTCCTCCCTTTGGTGTGGTAGTTAGGAAAATGGGATGTCAGCTCAGATGTCTTCCTCGTCCATTGACCATGGTTCAAAATTACGAGGGCCATCGCCAAAAGCCCCCTCGTGTAGCTGAAAAGTGTGACGTTAATATTCATTCACCCACTTACTCTCTTCGTAGACTTATACCAAATGAGAAAGTACTGAAATCTACTCATTCGTAAATAATCTTTGAGCTGTCGTGTATCCAAGACTAAATTTTCAAAAGAGTTTGGGGTATGAATTTCTCATTTCATTAGTTATAATCATACTCCTCTTAAAGTAACGCATTTTGATGAGATATGTTCTTCTACGATCTGGTATGTCTTATGATAAAAAAAAAAAATTGTGGAATTATAAAAAGGAAACGTTGTTAAACAATATGGTTCATGAATTATAAATTAAACAATAAGCCAATTTGACTCATGAAAGTCTTGTTTATTCGAGAATATTAAACTATTTTAAACCAAATTGCGATCGCCCCCTATTCTGTATAAAGGGATATTTTGTACTCCGAAAATTCTATTCAACAACAACAATCTTTAACACATTCAATTCCTCCAGTGTATTGCAAATAAATATTTGGACATATCTTTCTTTCTCTAATTATGATTTCGTAAACTAATTTCTTTGATAGACATTATAATTTCATTAATTTCGCTATAAGCATTTACACTTCATTATTTATGAGTACTCTTTATCATAAAATAATTTCATTATAGATCATGGAATCTTTAAAGAAAATTTGCTATAAATCTCAAATATATTAACTTACATATTCACACATTAATTAAGTCAATTAATTAATTAAGTCACATTACATAAGCCAATTAATTCTCCATATATATAGAGAGAGAAGAATATTTTTTTAAAAAAATGTATTTCCTTTAAAATAGTTTGACTTATTGTTTTATAATATTCTTGTGATAACAATGCATATGATTAATGGAAAATTCCTGAGGACTAAAGGAATAAATGAATTGATATTTTTTTCGAGAACATCAATTCATTTAGTTACAATTATTAATCAGGAATAAGAAATCATACATGGCTCTTTAAAAGTTATGTCTTTGTTCAATACGTGTATGTTATATGTTACGATACATTGAAAAGTAATAGGGATGGAAATTTCAGATTTAACACACTTAAAAGAAGTTAAAACAACATAAATACAATACTAGAGCATGTAAAATATATCCCATAGAAAGGAGCTTCAGTTAATTTAGTTTTGTTTTTTCAGTCAAAAATAACATTTTAATTTATGTAGATACATGCATAACAGCAGAAGCGGAATGATAATTGTATTTGTTGATATCTACTTAAAACAATTTTTTAAGCACTCTTTATCTCTCAAAGGGGAAAAAAACTGATGAAAAAGTTTTTCTGTAATCAAAACTGTCGAACACTCGGAACTATTTTACATTAAACAAACTTGGAGAAAAAAATTAAAGAAGAAAACAGTTTTATGCATTAAGTCTGCTGCATTGAGCAGCAAACTATTTGGATGACTTGATTTCAGACTTCGATGTCCAGACCTCTAAAAAAATTCTTTAATTTCTTTTCCCCTTTTTTGCCTTTTTTCTATTTACAATTGACAAGCAATACTTCAGACAAAAATGGTAAATCGAAAAAGTTAACGCATTACTTTCTATCCAGATTATCTTGTTTAAGAAGTAAAAGGAAAGTAATTTTATTTTCTTCCCCGTGTTTGATTTTTTATTTGTTTTTAATTTCAAATAAACTGCATGCTGCCTTATGCATCTTAATGTCAAAACGTGGCAGGAAACAAGGCTAAATGAAGTTGATTTATTTTAGATCCTTTCAAAAGCATTGTAGAAAGTATATAAAGATAAGTCATAAATAAAGTATTAAATTAAAAACTTGAAGAAAATATAACATAAGTCCTTTCAAATCACATCTTTCTCTCTATCAATATCTCAGTAATTTATCTCATTTGTCTTTTAAATTGAAATAAAAGATAGTTTTGAACATTTTAATTGTATTGTAACATACTAATCCGAACTTGATATCTTATATTTTATTTTAATAATTTTTTATTTCTTTCTAAATATAATAAATAAATTTGTTTCAATATTTTTTATCTAACAATTATGTTTATGACAAAGAAATATATATTAAATGCTAGAAGTAATGATTTGTATGCTAACGTCGAAAATAAAACTATTTAACACGCACACATGGCATTGATTGAAATAGAAAATTTTATTTATGAACTGCCTGAAAATTGCCAAGGTAAAGAAGGTAGGAAAAATTTTACAATAAATTTTGAATGGAAAAATAAATGGAGCTTAATTTAATATAGTGGCCAAGTCCTCATGATAGTGAACTTCTTACTGGTGTTATTTCTATTAAATTGTGTGGTCGAGAGGTCCTTGTGCCACTAAATATCCATCGTGTATAGGCTTTAATCCACGTTAAATTCATCCAGGTTCAAAGCCTTCATGTTGGTGTGATGTGAAGTTTAGAGAGTGATTGACAGCTTGGGGGACGTCACTTGACCGAGGTTCTAAATTACAAGGTCTGCCTCCGTGCGAAGTTAATAAAAATCAAATCATAAACTGCTTACTTACGATTAATAAAGTGGTCACAGTGACTTAGTGGAGTTGTTTCTTATGAATAGTGTGTCCGAGTGACAGAGGGAATATCGTCGTTGCCATTATTTAACTACTCGAGGACTTTTGGTGACATATATCATAGTTGTGAACTCTGGTGAAGTGACGACGACGATTACCGATCTGGTACCCCTCTCCTAACTTCCATACCACACGAACGGGTAGACGTTTGAGCTTCGACAGATTTAGCGTGCATCGGGCCCGTCTACACTGCGGGTCTTCATCGGTACCAGGCTCGAACTCATGATACGCAGGCCACGAGCCCTTTACCTTGAACACTAGGCTACCACGACTGTTTTTGAATCATTGAGCTACTTAAAGCAGCCATTAGAGGCGCTAAATCTATCGAGGTTCAAAATCCGCACGTTAATGTGAATGTTTAGAGAGTAGGATGCCAGTGACGGCTTGCTTAAAATAGTCCTCGTTCAGCTTAAATGTTCAACATTAAGCAATGAAACCAAATCACATACGTTTTATAAAGGTGCTGATTATTTTTATTACGAAAAACATTGCAAACATTTCATAGTCTAGTAAAGCGAAATGGAAAAAAAGACGCTCCTCAGAGGAGTAATGAAGATTAACGGAAAATGCTCCTTTTTAGGAAAATGTGTAAAATAATCTCTCACAATGAGTGCAGTTTTATGGGATACGAAAGAAATTACGGCATGCAGTGCTTTCAAATAAACCTCGTATAACAGGCAATTTTTGTCACATTCAGAGCAAGATAATTTCCAATTGAAACAGAAGCAGAAAATTGTTTTGTCGATAAAAATTTATATCCTCAGAGCGCATTTCATGTGCAGTGTACATGATTGAAATTTAAAAATGGCTTTGCCACATGTTGAATATCTTCTAGTTTTTCATACATGTAAGCCGTCCAATAATGACATGCATTGTCATGGAAAAAATGAGTATTGATCCATCTCATCACGGATAAAACTGAAATGACCCAGGAAAATATCAATAAAATACTGCTATTATGTCCTCCTCATTCTTAAAGATATGAAGATGGGACCTACCATTTCGCGTAATGATAGCACATATCATTTCACCATAGTTAAAAGGATTAATTTTATGGCCATTCCAGAGATGGTAACGGCTTACTTATGCACATTACTTGGTCCAAGAATCCCTCCTCATAGTATATCGGGACTCGTAAGGCACCATTATTTTTGAACCTTTGTTACTTCAGCTTCATAGATTCTTACCTTAATATATTTTTTCCTTATTAGTGGTGGAAGTGGTAGAATGCATGTAACAAGTTTTAATGATGGAAGCCAAAATAGTTTTCGCAGTAAGAAAGGCTTGAACAGATGTGTAAGCCATGGTTACTTTTACCAGGTCTTCGTTTTTAAAGATAAGATAAAAATGTTATTTCTTTTCGTTATTAACCCTTTGTTTTACATACAGTGGACCCCAAAAGTGTTCGTACACTTGTAATTTACGATAAAATTTAATGTTTTCGACTAATAAAAATTAATATTTTTGAATTGTTATTTTTTATAATATCTGCAACTTACTCTTAATGGAATAACATAATCAGTTTTTTATTAATAGTATAATTATTATTTTTAAAAATTAATAATCAAAAAGCTATTGAAAAATTACGCCATAAAAGTCTTCCTACACTTAACAAAAATCTCAACGCAGCTTTAAATATTGTATTTTTTTCTTAATTTATTACTTAGTAGGATATCTTTTAGTATCCACAATAACTTCTAAATGTTTTGATCTAGATTTAATCAGTTTTTTGTAATTTCTGCATCGGTTTTCCTCCATGCTTCTGTGATTATTTTTACTTATCATTGTGTGTTTATATGCCATGTTTTCTTTTTTTTAAAAATAAAATTCTCACCAATAAACTCATTCATTAAAAAATAAACTGATTGAGAAGGTTTTTTTTCAGAATTTTCGACAGTTGTAGAGACACCAGTGTTGTACATTGAGAGCAGAGCGCTTGGCGTCATTATCCTGTTAAAAAATGAAGTAGTCTCCTATATCCAAATTTTCGCCGGATAATTTAAAATTTCACTTTAAAATATTTAAATAGAGCTGATGATTCACAATACCAATAAAAAATACCAAATTACCTAATTTTGAGGCCGATTTACACCTCCACGCAAAAATACTTCCATCTCCATGGTTCATTGATCCAATTTGATTCTTGGGATTAAGTTTCAGAAAACTCAAAATTAACAGCAAATTGATTGGGATGACGGAAAATTCAACATTTTTGGTTCTGATGGGCATATAATAGTTTGTAAATGAAAAAATGAGGAATTTAATCCCATGAATTTATGTGGAACAAGAACTCCTCCACCTCCATGCTTCAGCATGGAGGCGGAGAAGTTCTTGCGAGGTTGTGTAAATCGACTTTAAAATTAGGTAATTTGGTTTTTTTATGATATTGTGAATCATGAGCTGTATTTAAATAGAATAGAGGAATTTTAAATTATCCGCCCAAAATTTGGATATTGGAGACCACTTCATTTTTTAACAAGATAATGACACCAAGTGCACTTATCTCAATGTATGCCACTGTTGTTTCAAGAACTGCCTCAAAATTCTGAAAAAACCTCATCAATCAGTTTATTTAGCCCAGTAGAACATATTTGGTGAGAATTTTATTTAAAAAAAAAGAAAACATGACATATAAACACATAATGAGAAGTAAAAACAATAATAATAGAAGCATGGAGGAAAACCGATGCAGAAATTACAAAAAACTGATTAAATCTAGACCAAAATATTTAAAAGTTAGTGTGGACACTAAAAGATATCCTACCAAGTACTAAAGTAAGAAAGAAATACAATATTTAAAGCTAAGTTGAGATTTTTGTTAGGTGTACGAAGACTTTTGTGGAGTAATTTTTCAAGAGCTTTTTGATAATTAATTCTTAAAAATAATTGTTATACCATTTTTAAAAAAAATAATTATGTCATTCTATTAAGAATAAGTCGAACATATCATAAAAAATTACAATTACAATATATTAATTTTTATTAGTCGAAAACATTAAATTTTATAGGAAATTGCAAGTTTATGAACACTTTTGGGGTCCACTGTAGGTAGGAAAAGTTGCGTAGTTACACAGAGGGTGCATATTTTATTCCAGCTAATTTCGGGTTATTAAATCCTCTTTTATTATATTTTTTTAATGAATAAACTATTCAAATAAATTATATCTATAGTTAGCAATGAAATTATATATATATATATGTATTTGATGAAAAGGGAAACTTAAGGTAGATGAAATTTATATTCAGACTTCATGTTCAGTATTTTTTCTGGTTACAGCTATGTAGATACATTTTACCATTTTGTTTTATATGATTGTTACGCGTGAATTTCGATAGGTTTTAGCACAAGGGCTGAATCTGACTTTTTTCCATGTTTGTCTGGAAACAAGTGATAGTCATGTGATTTACTTGGATTTTGCAGAAGGTTTTTAAGGACAAGAATGATTTGTACGCCGTGTGAGTATGAAAAGTTTAAGAACGCGTACCTGTTTCTAAAACTGTATCTAATGCACTTATTTGTATATAATAGAAATACATTTTTGATGCTTTAAGAATACATATCTATAAGGGGTGTTTAAATGAAAAAGATTCGAGGAGTGTATCCATGAGATGTATAAGGACAGAAATGAGAAACATACATAGATAGAAACAACTATATTTAATTGCTAAAATGCATACAAAGTTTGTAAAAAGAGATCTCGCATGGGATTTAGGCAGGCTTCCCATTGTTCAGGAAGGTTACGAATTCCTTTCGCTAAGAACGATGTCGATTGGTCATGGGACCAGTTCAGAGCAGAACCGATGGAAACGTTGGAAATCATTTGCGACGTCACGGAAGTTTCTATGTAGATTTCCCTTGATTTCACCGTCAATATCCGTAATCAGCGTTTCTGTCACAACTTTGTTCATCTGACCAAGGTCGTGTCAAATACCTTATCTCCTGTTGATGGTTGTTATACATTCTCGCAAACCTCGTCACCGTGGGCTTCGACACACGTGTCACCGTACACAGTCAGCATTCTACGATGGATATCTACCAGCTTGCATCCTTCCAGTGTTAAAGACTTTATTACAGTCCGCGTATTTGTTTTGGATGCAGTTGCATCCACACCAACCATTTTTAAATTAATGCTATGTTCTCACGAATAAAATTTTCACAAATCTACTTACGTGTGCGTGGTACATACACATTGAATATCGTTGTAATAAATATACTGTTGCGTGTGTGTGGTGTTATAACATATAATAATAATATTATTCTGGAGTCCTAGAATTGTCTTTTCCTGGATTTATTGGTAACAATAACTTTCAGCAATATACTTAACAATCTTTAACAAATTAAACTATTACATTAATTAGTCTGAAACTAAAGAGAATTCTAATATTCGAGATACAAATCCTATTAAACAATGACACCTGGTACGCCGAAGCCAAGAATTACGTGTAAACAACAGCACCTCTGTTATGCTAAAGCCAAGTTCGAGATTCAACAGAGACAGAATCCGTTACATATGATTTCTCTCGAGATAGACTACGTGGAGTTTGAGGGTGGTGTCAACCACGCACCACCCACTCAGACCACCTGGTCCATAATTCACAACAATCGTGTTTGTTTCACTAAAATTCATTTAAAATTGTTCGCATGTGACGCTACGAATAACTTTAATTTGAACATGCCTCATATTATGCTTCATCCACGTGCGGCTTTTAGCATTCTAGCTTTAGAGAGGAACAAACAGCTCTTGTTTTTTTCAAGCCGAGGTCATGGCTTTGATCGTAACTGTGGGGGTGAAGAAGATAATTCTAAACAACATATGAGAACGTAAAGTCTATTGTCTTAACTTAGAAATATTTGAAAATATGCAGGTATCACAGACACACACACATAGGGTATATTTTACTGTAATTCCACATAAATGCATAAGGTATGGAAATAAAACTTAATTTTTCAATATTACACCAATCCATTTATTGTGTACTTTGATTACATGAAAATTGCTCCGACATCCTGCATACATTGTTCTTGTGGAAACTTTAAGAAAACCAACTTACTTGATCACGATCACACACTTTCAAATGATGACTCATATGCATTGTTCATTTAATACAGTTTGTAAAATATTAATGCGTACAACTCTGTCTTCAGATACTTAAAAAGTTATTTTACCTTAAAATACTTGTACTTAAAATTTGGAATAAATAAGCAACTTGTGTGTTATTCTATACAGTTGAGAAGTTCTATACCTGAAACCTTTCTTCTATACTTGATGTCTCTGAATTTATCAAGTTACTGTAACGAAAGATTTCCTTAAACCTATGTTCTTATCAATTATCAGTCTTTTCCCCTGCACTTAATGACAGTAATAGTATTCACATGAAATTCTACTACAAATAACAAAGCTATAGGTCATTAATGTTTTCACATTTCAGAACATATTTATATTAATTTCCATATATGCCTAATGTTCTTGGATCAATAGGACGTTTTTCGAATTTGAAAACTGATTTTTAATAAGATTACAGTATTTCATTTAGGCTGAATTAATCTTACACTGTTCTAAATAAATAGTTCAATCAAACATGGTATATAATATACTGTGTCTTAAAAAAATGTTCCCTTCAAGTAGGTACTTGAGACTAGAAAACTTAAGTAGAATCAGTTTCTGCTCTTTTTTAAAAAAAACAATTTTCTTGAATAATTTGATTCCAGGCTTTGAATTCCTGATCTTTAGAAAAGAAAATTTCGCGTTTTGATTATCTCTTTATTTTTTTTTACATTTTTAAATTGCAAAGCATTATTACTATTTACTAAAAGATTTATTCGGTATGCTGTAAAAAGCAAATCTCTTGCAATGTGGAAAGCGGCAGAATAAAAAGACAAATAATGCATTTCCTTACACTACTATGACTTGAAGGATTGGAATGATTGTTCCAATTGTACTTTAATACGCAGTGATATATGTATAAAGATATTTTCCTTAAAAAGTTCTCTTTCAAAATATTTAATATTACTTATTTTGCTTCCATTTATTTTATGAAATAAAGCATATGCGTTTTAATATTGCCCTGGGTGAATCAATTCTCAAGCCTGTTAAATCTGAGAAAAAAAATATCAGACTTTATTTTTTAGATTAATTTTAACAGTTGTTCCTCAGTTTGTAAACATTGTTAAATCAATTTTGTATATCCCTCTTTGAACATTTAAAAAAATTGTGTTTCTAAGTTTACATTATTCTACATATCCATTTCCATTAGTTGAGTTTCAAATTTTATCCTTAGATAACTTTTATTGAACGCTCTAGGTGAAGTTTACTCTGTTACAGTTTCTGTACTAAAAATCATTTTGAAATATGTATTGACGTTTAGATCTTTTTAGTTTTTACTGATGAGTTTTTCCATTAATCTTATTTCAGTAATACTTTATCTTTGTAAATTCTAATTCAGTACTTCAAGATTAGTGTTTTAAATATTCTGAGAAAAGATTTTAATATCATTTTCAGTTTCATGTAATACCAGCATTAAAATAAAATGAGTTTTTTATAAGCTACATATCAAATATAAATTAAGGTTGTAATGGGTCTATTCGTAAGCCTCCTACTAATCCTTTATAGGGAAAACTATCTCTTTAAATATTGTTCTATTGCAAACTTTATCTTGAAGAAGAAGATGCGGTTTATGTAAATCAAGGCTTAGATTCAAACGATAGGTTATTTAGGTTCGATAATGAGAGAGAGAGAGAGGTTGGGAGTTGATGATAGAAGTTAATCTCTAACTTAAAGTGGTAGAAAGCTGGTCGAGAGTGACTCGTCAATTAATTACTTAATATTTAAGATTGAAAATTGACGATTTAGTCAATACGATATATGAACTATAAGCATATCGATTAGAAGTCGAATAGTTGAGAAAGGAAGTACGATTATTTAGAACGTAGATTACCAAAACGTTCCAAAAGTAAGTGATTCAACCCATAATTGAAATATTAAACATCTGGTCTGCCTCGCTTTTGCTCGAATACTTAAATATAAGTGAATTTCTTACACTGGGCCATTTAAATTGATAGATAGAACAATAAAATCGATTTGTTTTGATTATGGCTAATCTTCATTCTAATTATTCCCAAACACTGATGGATGTCAGTGGACAACCAGCAAAAAGTACATAAAATGGTTATTTGTTATTGTTGTTGACGTGTCCATGATGTGAAGATTAATAAAAAAAGCTTTAGATCGCTCCAAAGCTGCCGAGGACAGTTTCAGCAACCTCAACAGCTTTATCAGAAAGGATCAAATCTTCTGGGTCTTCTGGGCTGATCTTGAAAAGCTTGCCTTGAATTGCTGGGCAGCTGAGGATATGTTGTGGAGACAGTTGAACATTAGGGAAATTTGGGCAATTATTTGTGTGATTTCTTTTTCAGTCAGTTGAGATTTTCATTCATTTTACGTGCTTTGTTTTAAGTCTAGTTATTATTAATGCTATTGTACTGTTGCTATTTAGAGCTGGGATGTGGAATATTTAAAATTATTGTTGAATAACCTTCGGCTGGCAACTGCATTGGCGTCAATGAGGGTCGTGAGGACAGATGATTGTGAGGGCAAGTTCTAGATTGTTTGGCAAGTCCATCGGCTTTCTCATTACCGAAGATATTTATGTGGGCTAGAATTTAATGTAACGTGCAGGATCTCTTTTCTGTGATAATTTTGTCGATGGATTGAAGAATTTTGTGGCTAATTTGGCACTTGCCCTTCTGTATGGCTTGCAGTACAGATCTTGAATCTGTGAAGATGACGATGCCGTTGTATTCTTGGAGGCTTTTATAAAGGAAAATCTTCAATGCATTCTTGATAGCAATGAGTTCGCATGTGTAGTTGGATGCGATTTTCCGTACTTGAATTTAATGGCACCCGCTTCTCTGTTGGGAGAAATAGAGAAGGCATTTGCACCTCCTCTATTAAGATTTGATTTGGATGAGCCATCAGTGTACGCGATTGCCAGATTTTGAAATTGGGTAGTAAGTTCTTCGATGGTATGGTCGCCTTTTACTTTGATCATCGTGGCAGGTTCTTTTTTTAGTGCAAGGTCGTAGGAGGGTTAGATTTATTATTGTCTGCGGATGAAGATGCAAGGTGTGTAAAGGTTCTTTCGGAATATCAAGTGACCCGTGTTAAAGGTTGATATTTTTTCTGATTTCCTGTTCTTGTTTCAGGGTTGAGGATCTTTTGAGCCTAGATTTATCGTTCCACGCTTTGAACGCTTTACTGGAAATATGGTTATGCAGGAGGCTTCGTATGTTATATGTGAATTTAATCGTAGATAGGTTTCTTCTTCATTCTAATGGAGTGAGGCCCCATTCTTTTTCAGCTTGATGTTGTTTGTAGGTAAGATAGCTCCAATTATGATTTTCGAAACCCTGTACCGGATCCAGTCATTTTTTTCCTTTGCTGTAAACTTGCCTGGTGCCCAAATGGGTGCAGCGAACTCAAGAATGGGCCTAACGATGGAGGTATATGTATATAGAAATGTTTTTGGATTTGAACCCCAAGAAACACCGCAAAGTCTCTTAAGGATGTTAAGCTTTTTTAGTGTCTTATTTGAAATATTATCGAGGTGTTGCGAGAATTTTAGCTCTGCATCAAGAATGAAGAAGTTTGATTTATTTCCGAGCCGAAGAGCTTGATGATTGGATGGATGGAGTTTCGGTTTTTTCTGTCAGTTGAGAAGATGCAAAAGTTAGTTTTATCTGGATTAATACTGAGCTTAAGCTCTTTTGACCAAGTTTAAATGCGTTGCATGCAGTCGATTAGGGCTGTTTGTGAAGGTTGTGACATGGTTTTTTATAATGTGTTTATAATACAAGATACTGTTTTTTGCATTTTCTTGCGATTTTACCATTGTCTCCATACGAAAATTTAACTTTAATAAGAAGGATCATAAGATTAGATTGAATCGATATTAGATGATTTATTAGATGTAGATTAGAATAGATTAGATTGTAATCATAATACCTGGAACATATATGAAATAGTGGATTTATTTAACAAGTGTAACATCTATATCATTGCAACCGAAAAATTAAACAATATTGTTTCAACGTTTATGCATTTAATCGAATTTAAAATGTAAAAAAAACTAATTATATTTAAATGTTTTTAATTGGTATTTAGTTTTAGAAAACACATCTCATTATATTGCAATTCGTAATATCTGAAGTATCCTCATTGTTTGCTAAAAAGTAGTATCACGGTTAACTAAGCATAAGAAATCGAATACAGAGCTGGCCTAAACATCTCTGGATGCAATAAAATAAATGAACAATACCCTGGAGGAAACAAATACTTTTTTATGATTATTGACGAGAAGAACTCACTAGACCAAGAAGTTTAACTACTTGCTTTCGGAAGACAGAGAAGTCCGAACTGAGTAAAAGTCCAAGAAATGGGGAAAAAATAGCAGAATACACAGAGTTAGACAGAGGGAACAGCACACCGCTCCCCACAAACTAGAATCAATTCACTGGGGACGAAGATTTCTTTGAAAGCAATCGTAATGCCTGAGAAACATATTTCAGTTTTTGTCACCTCAGGGTAGATGATATACAACTATATTTTGAAAATGTTACTTAACTTCTAGTGAGAGGCTTTGTTTGATCTTATATAGCACATTCTAAGTCTGTTTTATTTTATTTTGCACCATTAGTTGGCTGAATATTCTTTCTTGATGAACAAATGCTTTTTTTAATGCCTCATATCTCATCGAACCAACTTATGACTGCTGCTCCAAAACTGTTGTCAAATACTTTTCAAAATTATTGAACACCATATAATTTTTTTTAATATTTCATGTGTTTTAGAAAAGCTAAATATTTTCAAATAAATATGTCTGGGCATTGACATAGAAAGAGAATTTAAAGAGATATTGAGCCTTTTTTCCCACAAAAACAAACTTATATAAATTCAACTCTTTTTTTTTTTCAATGTTTTTTTATACGATTTTAAAATAATACGCTACATGAATTTAGCGATTTTTTTTTTATTTAAGGCAAATTTTTGTTCTAACATGAATCCCAAAAAAATATGGGGATTCGTGCATTTTGAATAAGGTCGATTTGAAAAAATTTAGTATAGTTTATGGTAATAAAGAAGTGGATAATTATTAACAGAACTTTAAATCTTAAGTTTTGTGTACCTGCATATCAAGAGATATAAAAGCAACTTAAGGAACCAAAAAAAAACAGTCGCTAAATAAAAGACTTTTTAACAACAAAAAGATCAACCAAAGACACTAATAACGAACGAAATACTTCATTTGAATCGAAACCGACATTTATACGAAACTTGTTTGACATAGCCTTTTTGAGATCCAGTTTGTATCAACTAGCAATGAATAGTTATTAGTAAGTACAGGGTGGCCATAATTAAACTTCAGGTGTTCAAGGTGTGCTGCGGAGAAAACCACTGGGAATATTACAGTGAAATTTGGTATCTACACGTATCAGAACTTGCGCAAATCAAATATGCAAAGAAAAAAAAATCGTCATTTTTACCCAGTAGATGGCACTGTATCGTACCTCAACGCTCGTCGGTGGCATATACAACTTCCAAAACCAATAGACAGAGTTTAATGACATTCTAAGAGGCATATAAACAAAAAAAAATCATTTGCATTTTATCAAAATTCCACAGAATTCGCTTCAGTAATTAAATTTTTACAGTATGATATAATCAAAAATTAACGTAAATTAAGATCACAAATTAAACTATCCATAAAGATGCTTTGGAAAACAACTAAGCCATTATTTATTTAATGAAATTATTACATGATAATCAATATGCGAACCACCAGATGCAATCACATGCTTGAAGCATTTTAATTTTATACGGATACGCCGAAGAATGTGGCACAGCACTTTAAGCGCAGTTGACCAAGGAAGAGATAATGTACGAGCCACACTTTTTGCGCTCATGTGTTGCAGCATACTGGCGTTTGAACTGCTACTCGTAGTAGCAATAGCGTCATCAATTTATTGCACTCTTTCCGAGTTTATGGGATGCGCGCCGTCTTCTCGTGCCGAGAATAACGCCCAATTCTCCAGTATTTTTCTTCAAATTTAGAAATCATATTTTTCAATCAATTGACACACTCATGGGACCTCTACTTAATCATTTCATACGCCGGTATTCTTTCAGAGTAGCTGAATAATTGCTACCATTCTGATAGAATATCTTCACTAATAATGCACGTTCCTTCTTATTCAGAGTCATGATTGACCATTTCTCAATGTGGTCTTATTTCTGTTCGATGGGCTTAAAATTTGCATATATGGCGTCGATAAGCATTAAAACACGGAATAGCGCCATCTATTGGGTGAAAATGGTGACTTTTTCCTTGCATATTTGACTTGCGCATGTTCTGAAACGTGTAGATACCAAATTTCACTGGAATATTCCAGGTGGTTTTTTCTCCATCACCACTTGAACACTTGCAGTTTAACTATGGCCCCTCTGTAGTCTTATAACAAATTTCAAACTGTATTTTTATATGTTGTATGTATTTATAGACTAAATTTTCACTATACACTATTTTTAATTTTTTTTCTCTATAAATATGTATATCTCTATAAAAATATTTGGAGATTTTTCATTTTGCACGATTTTTGAAAGTTGGGGAACATATTTTCAAACTTACTATACGTCGTATGCATTTTTTACATGATTTTTTTCACGGTTTTCTATGAAACGTGTCTATTATGTAAAAAAAGATTTCGGTGTATTTATATTCAAACGAAAGAGATATATAAAAAAAAGAATTATATACTACTATCAATAAAAACACTACGGGTTCTTCCTTTATGGAATAAATATTAAATAACATATACATATACAAAATAAATTTTTACCAGCGCTAATCATAAAAGAAATTAAGATAAAAAATCATGGTACCATACTAAATAGATTTGACTGCCACGAATATTTAGATGCTTATAATTTGTCTCTAAAGGAAAAAAACAGCCCTGTTTACCAAACCAAGATAGCATGTTTTCTTGAAAGAATATGTTTAGATTAGATATAAATCATGAAAACTTTTATTAAAGTTCCACATGCATTTATACAAAATATTAAAATATTTTCTATTTAGAGTTTATATAAAATATGTTAGTGAACGAAGAAAATTATCACAAGCATATATAAACCGATTTAACGTATGCAAAACTATTACAACCATATTTTGGAATAAACATGTTTCGGGAACAAACGCGTAAAAACAATTCTTTTGTAGTACTGTATTTTAGTATTTATCTTTAAATGTATAAACGAAAAATTCCCATCCAGTTAAATTCAAGTTCATCTGTATTTATTTCTGAAAGAAAATCTTGAATAATACGAGATAGTTAAAATAATATTTTTAAATAGAGCCAAACATTTCTATTTTTATTGTGTACTTTGATAAAAGATAAAATATTTAGTGAAAATATTTGGCTGTTTAGTTTAATTTGAACACTCTTTGGAATAAAAATAATATAACTATTATTCAGAAGTCACACAGTTTATGAAATATAAAAATAAAGTATTTATAAATATCTATCAGTATTTTAAAAATAATACGCTATTTAAAATATATTTGATTCTCCATTAACGGATTTTACACTCTCTATTAGCTAAGAGCCTTACTTACATTTAAAAAAAATTTATATTAATCCATAATTTATTCAATATTTAAGCAAAATACTAAACTATTTAACGTCAATACAGGAAAGAGGCACATTAAAAGTATTAAAAATTTCAGAAATATAAACCCCAAAAATTTGTTAAAAAACTTCTTTAATGTGTAATAACAATAAATAATAACAAAATATTTTTATTTTTCATATATTTATAAATCATTTAGTATAAATTTATTTAAAATTTTAAAAAATTTAAAATTTGAAGAAATTTCTTACATTTTATATATTTTAAAAAATCATATATATATATATATATCGTAACTGCATATATTACAATAAGTGTTACATAAATGTAAAGAAAAGCATATTAAATTTTTTTTCTATTACTAATGATCGATGTGACCGTTTTGTTATGCGCATGACATACGTTCAATCTGTAACGTTATCAATGGTTCGTAATGCTATACAGATGCTTACAGGCTTACTTCTCGTCTTCTGTTAATTGTTGTGTTAATTGCAATTAATACAGCTTGAAATTTAATTTTTGTTACAACATTTTCCAAACTTTTCTGGGTAATTCCAAGTTCACAGGCGGAAACTCTCGAAGACTTCCATGGGTTTCAAACAAACTCTCCCTCACCCACTCCATTGCCTCTTCCGAGGCGCTTTTCGTTTTACACAAGCAACCTGTTTTCTTAAATTGATGTTAGAATCACAGAATGCACTTACTGGAGGGTGCTTCTTTTTCCGTATTGATTTCTAAATGCAAATTGCACCGAAATAACATACTTTAATGCGCAATAACTTTTTCTGTTATTATTGCGATATTTAGATTTCAAGCACATCGTTCTTGAATGTGCTAATGTTCATTGCTAGAAAAAACTTGGTATACTTTTATTTATATTCATGTATCAATTACTGTAATACATGCAGTAGTTTCCCAAATATGATTTTTTAAAGTCGAGTCCCTCATTTGTTCTCACCCTTTATTTATAATGATTCCATTAATATGAACATTAAATAGAAATTTATTATCCCGTAACCACATTCCCGCTCGAATAAAAAGCCTAAATTCTTTTTTAGGCTCAAATTACAATTTTTCCCATCAATACTACAATGCATTCTTAAAAATACACAGATATAATCTTTTATAAAAAACATGTCTAAAATTAACTAATGTTTCTGTCTAATTTATCAGTCAGCTTATTAATCATAAGGCATTACTGAAGTGTGAAGACGGGCGCTAGTTTGCCGATGTCGGATAATAATGGATTATGCCAAACTGGACAACATCAAATACTAGATATAATACTGCAATGAGCGAGCTTAGCGATGTTGTCTGGAGCTCTTATAGACTGAAATCAGTGTTATCTAATCAAATAATACTTTCAATACATATACTTAATGTGCGTATGTAACTTCTTTCTTCACCCCTGAAGAAACTCAAGAATCTTTTGGTATTTATCAAAGTTCAACTCTTCCCAATAAAGCTATATCACTTAATTGTCGTATTTAAATATTTTTAGACAAATAACTAAGTTCAATCATTATTGTTGGCTTATACACTTATACTATAATGAAATTATAGTCTGAAAAGGTTATGGAGAAATATTGAATCAATTCAGGAATACATGACTTATTCAGTAATATGACTTATTCACTTCAGTAATATATGACTTATATTACTGAAGTGAGATTTACTTTATTTGATAAATGTCGAAAATTGCTTTCATAGTATATTTTCATTGTAACTGATAGTTTACTATTTGAATTAATAAGTCTATAATGAACTTTCTGAATATCTCATATGCTTTCTGTTGAAATTCAATCCAATGTTGATTGTCTAACATATAAAATAATTGCTTTATTTATTATTATTTAATAAATTGTTTAGCATATAGTTTTTTTGTGTAGTTTGATAAAATACAGTATTTTTATTTCATTCAATTCGATTACATGATAAACTTCTATTGATCAGTTGAAGTGCGTTCCAAGCTGCTATTAGGATGCTTTCAAAAAGTATTAAAGTTTTAAAAAGTAGCGTTCTGTATGGAAAAAGAACAATTATTTATAAGTAATTGTACAATTATGTATAAATAAGTGTTATTGTAATCTTCCATTCTGTTATCATGGTCATAATATACTCGAGATAGCAGATTTACTTGCATATATTCTGTGAAAGAACATTAAATAGTAAAAAAATATCTAGATCAGGGGAAGCCAACTCAAATCACCTTAGGAAATACATTATAGTCCCATGGGCTACTTATAAAAACATATTTTTTTTACACTCAAGAGCCACAATATTATGACTACCTGTCAATAACGAGTCGGCCCACCTTTGACGCGCAACACAGCTTCAACCCACCTTGGCATAGATGCCACAAGTCCTTGGTATATGACCGGAGACAGATTGTACCATATGTTTAGGCCATGGTCACTCAAATCCAAGTTATTGCGAATTGGTGGTCTTTTAACTCTCAGCTGCCGTCCCATGGCATCCCAAATGTGTTCTATCGGATTGAGATCCGGTGAGTTATGCGGCCAAGACATTAACTGGAATTCATCATCATGTTCCTGGAACCACTCCAACACAATTTTAGCCTTATGACACGGGGCGTTGTCCTGTTGGAACATTCCATTTCCAGCCGGAAAAACAAAGGCCTTGTAAGGGTGCAACAGGTCCGCAATGATGTTCAGATACCCTGTAGCATTCATGGTCTGTTATACCACAACCACGGGTCCCAGAGACGCCCAAGAGAATGTCCACAAAAGCATAATACCACCACCACCGGCCTGTGTGTGACCTACTGTACATAGAGGGAGCAACTGTTCGCCTTGAAGACGGCGTATCCTGACACGGCGATCGGCGTGATGGATGAGAAACCGTGATTCATCTGACCAGGCAACTCTCTTCCACTGATCCATGGACCATTTGCGATGTTCCCGGGCCCATCGCAGGTGCAGTTGGTGATGACGCTTGGTCAGCAAAGGCACACGAGTGGAACGTTTGCTGCGTAGCCCCATATCCAACAGTGTCCGCTGAACAGTGTGCTCCGATATTACTCTACTTGGCCCTGCATTTTATTGGGCTGTCAGCTGAGCTACTGTCTGGCTCCGGTTTTGCTTCACCATGCGAGACAGTCTCCGACGATCTTTTTCTTTGATAGCGTGTGGATGTCCAACACCATGTCGTCTACTGCTGATTTCACCGTCATTCATCCACTTTGCATAAGTACTAACAACTGTGGATCGCGAACAACCCACGAGTCGTGCAGTTTCGGAGATACTTGTTCCGAGCCTTCGAGCCATTACAATCTACCCTCTATCAAAGTCACTTAGATCCGCAGCATTTTCCATCACACACAAAAGTAAGTAAAAGAAAGTTTCTTCAGACTCTCCAGCAGCAGTTAAATACCACTTCCACCTGATCGCGTGCCTTCCACGTCATCCAGGCGAGTTCATTGCAAAATGTAGGGGTAGTCATAATGTTTTGGCTCTTGAGTGTACATCACATTTGGAGTTATTACAAACATTTATTGGAATAAAGCTGAGTTAAAACGTATTAAAATAGAAATTTATTTGATTTTTTGGTACAAAACACTTTACTAAAAATATGAAATTATTGCACAGAATATTCACATTTTGAATACAGTAGAACTTCGTTTATCCGAATCAATTGGGACCAGACACCGTTCGTATACGCAATTGTTCGGATAACCGAAAACCGAAAGCGATCCATGCAGTATATGATATTGAGCACTATACAAATATTGAAAATCATCACATACGGGAAACGTGCTTTAAGAGAAAACAAAATAGGTGCAAAACGTCGCAATTTTACCTTAATTGGGGAAAATATTCACTTATTTTTCGCTGTATCATTGTACACCTTTGTTTTTTCGATTAAAGGTCTCTGATTCTCTTCAACAGCAGTAGTTGTGTAGACAGCGCTCTGATTGTTGTTCGTATCACTCCATAGCTGTCTCTAACTCAGAGAACACGTCAGCATTTGTACTTTCATTGTTGTTGTCCTTGTCTTCATCCGTTTCATCGTTGACAGGTCTGGATTCTTCTTTCACGGAAGTCACAATCTCGCCATCATTTAGCATTTGAAATCCACACTCTTCTGCAGCGCATGCCATCCAGGTATCTACATCAACAAAACTCAACAAAAGATCACATATACACCACCTCACTTCGAAACAAATTGACCTAATATTCCGCGCAGATGTTTACCAAATCACACAGCTGAAATTCCCCAAATATCCCTCACCTTGGGTTTTGCCGTCACTTTTGGCCTCACAGAAGACAAATGTTTAGCATTGCACTGTTCAAAAACAGATCCGTACTTTGGTTCGGATATTTGACGCTCCGGAAAGATAAACGTTTGGATAAACGACGTTCCACTGTACTTGTATTGAATCTCGCAGGTCACAAAATTATTCAAAGCAGGCCTCATGCTGCCCCCAGGGCGTGGGTTGGCCCCCTGACCTAGATGTTCAATATTTAAGGTCTTTTAAAATATGCATTATCTCACCACTGCCTCCTAGGCCCTTTTTACATGCAAACGCACAAATAACAGGCAAAATGTGGTTGGGGATAAAAGCCTGCTTTTTGCCGGTATTTTTTTCAGACCGGGGTTAGATGGTAATCTAGACATTGGTTGATAGATTCTCGTGATTATACAGGGTAACTATGGAAAAAATGTTGATTGCGATCATCGTCCAGATCTTTGCTATTGCACTATTAAGAAGCTATATTGCTTTCATATATTTTTGTTTTTGTTTTTTTGCGATGGATAGCTAGAGAAAATTAATAACTTACAATCGGGTCATGAACTCTCAAATATGTGTTTATTTCTATTGTGCAAAGGAACATAGAGATGCAAAAAATGTGATGATAAACTTTCAAAAGTATAATTTTATTTATTTATAATAATTTACTTATCATGACGCTAAAAATGGTAAATTTAATGATCCTCCAGAATTTGTTTGTGCGTACATTTAAGATTTAATACATCGTAATGTTTTTATACAATTTTTTATTCCAAACTTTTTTTGTAATAGCATACTATAAAAAAAATGAAATCTCTGTATTTATTTCGTTTTCTAGTTTCTTACTATGTTTACTCAAAGAGATGTAGACATAAAACTTATGATAGAGTAAAATTTTAAATTTATAATTTATTTAACATAAAGATAAAAATGTTAACTTAAATTAACATGAAATTTATTTGTACAGTAACATTGACGATTTAATCCTTTGGAATGATATACGTAAATTACAAATATTTTCAACTTATCAGATATTGTCAAAAAATAAATAAAATATCCACATTAATCTGCATTCTTGTTTAATACTTTATTTTATACAAATACATGTGGACATAAAACCTTCGATGATAAAACTTTAACCGTACGATTTATTTATTATGACGTTAAAAATGGTTATTTCAAAATGCCCCTCTTTAATTTGTGTGTAAATTTTTCATCTATTGAAATACTTTTATGTACTGTTAGAGATATTTTCAACTTATTAGGTATTGTCAAATAATGTAAGTAAATAAATAAAATCGCTAAATTTTTCGCATTCTTTTCTTTCTTTAAAAAAAAATTTGATTTTAATTTTACATTTCCTTTTTAATATTTTTTTTATTAATTCATCAATTTCATCTGTCACCCAATGGGCAGATTCTTTGAACATATGAATTTTGGTCGCCATGCATCATGGGAAAATTTGAGAACAAACTCGCTTTTTACCCTACTTGCCCTGTTCCCAAGCAGCTTCTTTCAACCCGGTAAGAAGCCCAGTGGATGATGGTAGCGTATCTCACTTCCGCGCCATAAGTCTAAGGTTTAAACACCGGGCTGCACAAGGTTCATTCAGCCTTTCATCCCCACATTGGGTCGATAAATGCGTTCCAAACTTGATTGGGAACTAAACACTGGGTGTTTCTCGTCAAATTGACCACATGGCTGGAACATCTGCTCATGCACATCAGTGCCCAAGACCATGAAAACTGAAATAGGTACAGTATGTCTTGACCCTCATGGGCTGTAGTGCCACTGAGTTTAGTTTCAAAACATTAAACTGCCGGCCCGTTGTGAAACAGGTGTAGAGAAAATTGATGGAGGTATTTTGCCGAAAATTTTCATCAATGTAAAACGGGTCTATGTTGTCTTGTGCCTTTTCAAGCCTCAAGGTTTATTTTGGTATTAAGAATGTACTGTAAATCAGTGTGCCGTAGGTAAGGCATATAATATAGACACTTAAAATGAATATGTAAAAAAAATATTATGAGTTTAATATATTTGTTTACAGAAAAAAATACGATTTCTTTGTATAATGATATATCGCAATTTATAAATTTTATAAACAGCTAATATATATAAAACTCAGTACTTAAATGCCTGAGAAACATGTATTTTACATATTATGAGCTTATCAGCTTGCTCTTTAAATTTTCTTGTGTTGAAATTGTTTAGACTGTAAAGGTTATAATAATTTATTTATTTTTAAAAAATTATCTTTCATAAGTGGTTTTGGTCGTGAACTCGTGTCGAATCATGAGTACGAAACCTAGTAACACTGAAGACCCGAAGAGTAGAAGGACTCATGCAAGTTAAATCAGTCTTGATGTTACGGCCAAAGCCCGAAGTTCGATCAGTTCCCAATTTGGCCGGGGCGTGTGGCCAATGTCCGATGTACTGGAAATGAATAGTGTATATGTGACTTTGGCCAGCCACTTCCCGAAGTGCCAATGTTCGGTGTAATGAACCAAGACTGTTCGGTAGGGGGCTTTCTACAAGCTAGGGACAGAACATGTTCTGAAACAACTGTACTCCAGAAGTGAGTTTTCCCATTTTGCAAGAGAAACTACTTACATTGGCGTCTGTGGGCACAGAGGAAAATTCATTACGAACCATTGCCTCTTCACAATCACTGACCGGCGGCGAAGGCTAAACTCAATGCAGTTGCACTACCAAGTGCTCAACAAATCGCAGCAGATGTAAAAAATAACAAACTGCTGTGCAATTCCAAATTCTCAAAAAAGTTCATCTTGTTGTAACAAGTGATGATACTGATAATTTTTTGTAATAAACTAATTCAGTAGATAATGTGATTATTTTTTTTTGTTTTCTTCAAGTAGAGGACATTTTCATAAAGAGACCAGGAGGTTTCTGGTACTGTGAGATCCTTACTCACTAAAACTTCTCCCTTCAGACTACAACCCACCTAGGGCCACCGTACCTCCTTGGACTTTGTTCCGAAGGACGATCCTAGGCAACTAAGAGGGGCGGATTCGTCGGAAAACTCCTCTGTGGCATCTATAATGTTATTACCATTAGCATTACGGTATACAGGTACCCAAAATTTACTCATGATCTTTTTCTTCTGACTTTGGCCGATCACCCAATGCCATTTTGCAAACTGGCTGGCCAAACCCCGAAATCAAGGATGGATCAGACTTAGGTCGGTCATTGTGAGGCGATATTCGCCGGCCAATTCGGGAACTGGCTGACTTCGGGCTTTGGGCGTAACATAGACACAAAGCCCTTCACTGGATTAATGTAGAAGCTTAGAGAGGAGGAGTCCGTTCAGATGTACTCATCGTTACATGACCATGATTTAAAACGAGACTCGTCGCCAGTAGCTCTCATGTGGTTTCCCAGTGCAACTTAAATTCAATTCAATTCAATTCAAATCAAATGAAAAACAAGAATATTCCAACCCGCACATTCCGATCCCATACACTTTTTAACGTAATTTTTAAGACAATTATGGGTTGGTTTAGCAACTGATTAATTGTTTTCTTTAGATCACAGCATGACAAAAATCTACTTTTGAACCGAATATCTGAACTGATCTGTATGAAATTAAGTTAAACCCAAAATTTAATGAGATTTATTTTTGATGTGTATCCTAGTTCAGTTTAATTCTCCTGCTATCTAAATTCCTATTGAGTGAGCACACATTACCTTTTTTTTGAACATATGCCTTAACAGTGACCATGTTTTCAATTAAATTCAAATTGAGTCTTTCTGTTACTATAAAATGGAATAAAATGATACTCAAAGCGTTTTTTTCCCTTATTCTTCAAATCTTGTTGAAACAAAGGTGATTCTTTTTCTTAATTCAGAAAGAACAATGAAACAGATCAGATTGATATAACATGTGGGTAATTTGCAACAATATATCTTCATGTTATGAATTCTGGCAAATTCTACGTCACCAGAGCTGTACTATTTGGAATTTAAAAAAAATTAAGACTGATAAGCAGCTATTTTTAAAAGAAAGGAGTGTTTCAGACATTTGAGGATACAAACTTTTATAATCAAAACATTAAAAGGAGATTTGTTATAGAAATAATGGAATATTGTACTCCAGTTTTAAAATTAAAAAAAAATGAAAAGTAATAATGCATTTTTTCTTAAATAATACAAATACTAAATAATTACATAACAAAAGTAGTATTAGTGGGCAAAAGTGGTTAGTTGTCAAGGCCAATTATTTGAGTTTTTAGATGCCATGGACAACTGTAGGAACAGTCAAATCTCCATATGACGAACCTCTATTTTGCGAACTTTTACCTGAAACCAAGAACACTTTACTATTTTCTTCGTAAAATAACCTCCAAATAGTGCAATTTCTATTTGACGAATTTTTTCTCTTGTGATTCAATTTTTTAAAACTTTATTTGAAATATTTCAGGATATTTTTCATATCATCTTCTCTTTTAGTAAATTTTCTGGTAATCAATTGCCTTGAACCGGTTTCACCAGGTCCCTAACTTACCCAAAAAACACAATGAAATTGCTGTAATTTTTCAAATAAAAAACTCAAGTAAAATTAATAGATTTTATCAGTAATAGTATGTGGTAGTGTTTGCTTAAAATAACTGGTTATAAAATAATGTATTTTTAAAATTACTTATAAGCTTAAAATTAGTAGATGTTAAAAAATTCATTAATTTTAATATAAAATTATTTTTTAAAGTTGAAAATATAGTGTATTTTCAACAATGGTCATGGTTTCCTTTTTTTCTTCTCCTTGTAGATTTCTTTTTGGTGCAAAATATATAAGAGGAATAGGTAATTTAAAAAAAAAGATTAATAATTACTTTTTTAAAATAATATATAGTGTTTATGAATTTAAAATTTGTTTTATGTGGCCTTTAAAGTAGATTAAAAGCTGAATCTCTGTCTCTCTCTCTATTTAGCGAATTTTCGATATAAAGAGCTTTATCTCGGGATTTATCTACTTCGTAAAATAGAGATCCGAATGTATATACATGGCATTCAAAGAACATTACATTGATCACGTGTTTTTCAAAACAGGAAAAATGTTAAAATCATTTAGTAATTTGTGTATGTATTTCTAACATTCTTTTTTTAATTACCTCAGAAACTAATAGTTGAAATTGAATCAAATTTGAATTCTAAGCTATTTAAATCGCAATTTCAACCTAAGACTCAGATTCCATACTGGTAAAAATTCTGTTTAAGAAGTTATTATTCATGTTACTCTAGAATCCATTATCTCTAGAATTTTTTCAGTGCCACTTTTAGGCTATTAATAGTGATATGATTTCCGGTGGTGAAAATTATGAACAATGATTAAAAAGTGAAAATTATCAAAACCATGGTGAAAATTATGAAAGATACAATAATGATGTCCATTTTTCTACGACTGTATATGCAACGTGTAGAAAAAAATGTATTGAATGAGAAATTAGTAGTAGAAAGTTACTTCAAAACATTTGGATTGCACACTAGCAATCCAAAAAAGCATTCGTATGCGTAATTCTCTCTCTCTTAATGCATGTACGTATAAACATATAAATTTAAAAATATGCATTAGTTCTTAGGATAATACAATAATAGTACAATACAATAATATTACATATTTTATTTATCTTAGCATGGATAGCGTAACTATTTAACTTAAATATGCATGTATTTTGCCTTTAAAGATCACTGACCTAAAAGATTAGATTTAATTATTGTGCTTTTCTCTTTACTTAAAGTCGTTAAAGTACATTGGAAAAAGCATATATTTATATATTGCTCTTTTATGACCCATAAAAAGAACTTCACATTTCCTAGAGAAACTCCAGGTCCCTGTATTGTGTTATTTAGTGTATGCATCTCTAACGTAGTTGCGGATTTTCTATACAATACGGTTTTTCAAGAAAGTCTTAGGTGTGCATTTATTTCCATGCGTTCGTATTTAATAAATAAATAAATATAACTTTTCGTTTTTGTGTAGGATGAGAAAATTAAGAAATTCTGATTTCCCCTGTCCTTCATGGCACTCTGAGAAAATAACTGTAAATCAACAAATTAGAAATGAGAATTTTAGCATTATGGTAACTAAAATATCGTGCAATAAGTAGTTTACCAATTCAAATAGCAATAATATACAGTTTCCTTAATTTCTCGTACCTTTTTACTATTCTTATTAATTACTTTTCCTATGGCTTAGAAATAAAATAAAAACTTATACTAATGCAAAAAATTAGAGATAAATTTTAAATGGGATGATTTTTCTCCACTTCTCATATCAAAGTATCCGATATATATCAAGAAGTGACTTTTTAAAATGGAAATGGTTCGCGCGAGTTTTAAAATATATTTTTGAAAGATTTGAATAATATAACTGAATATTTCCTATCCTTAAAAACACATTTCTAATTCTAACGGTAGAAAATACAGTTTTTTCAAAATTTCACCCACATCTATGTACATGCCAAGATTAAAAATTAAAAGTCTTTAAAATGTGGGCATTCCTATTTAACCTAAAATTTGCCTGGTTGTTTTTTTCCCTTTCAAAGTGAAGAACTATCTGCAAAATAAGAATTTCCATGTTTTATCTAGATAATGTGCACTTGAATGTATTCTGAGCGGGCAAAAGTTTCACTAATTTCCTTTCCTTTTCTCTTCCGCTTTTTGAAGCTCGTTTCACCGTTGCCAGCTGTTTTCTTATTCTTATAAATTGCGTCGATTGCGAGTGCTTAGCATAGCAAAATTCTGTTTTGAAATTCCCTTTTTTTCTGCTGAAGTGTGAACATAAGCGTTTTAAAACAGTTAAATTTAGTTCGAAGAATGCAAATAATCCTCATATTGGTATGTAAAGTGAAAAATAAGTTTAGTGCAAATTTATTTTTGAAGAGTTTTGAAAAATAATAGTACTTCGATGGCGATGTTATTTTATAATTAAAAGTTTAAAAGAGGAGAAAGATCCCATGAAAAAAAAAGAATCATTCCAAGATTATTGAGGAATTGAAATATATGATATGTGTTGACAACAAAATTCTGTGGAAAAACTCATTATATTGCTGCTGAATGATCGAAAATGTATGCAAATATTTGTCCATGTCTAAGAATTGTTTGATATATATTGTATTTGAAACAACTTCAATTACTTACACCGGAAAAGACATAACGATCAATCAAATAAATACACTTCAACATTTAACATTGACACATAACCCAAACACAAAAAGAATTATTTTTAAATTTTCACAAACCTTGTCTACAAAAACAAATGTCCAAGGAAAGGAATCGTTATAAAGCCGATGATTTCATCGAATTTCAATGGCAAATACCAGGTGGATCTTATCGATTACCCCATCACTGTTACAATCTCAATTAGGTAGGAAGTTTGTTTTTTCTTGTTTATTGAAAGTACTTAGCAAAAATATGGTAGCCACTTAGATCGTGATAACTAGATGATGGCGTAGTCTGTTCCTTAAATAATAAACTCAAGAGCCAAAACATTATGGCCACCCCTACATTTTGAAATGAACTCACCTGGATGACGTGTAAGGCACGTGATCAGGTGGAAGTGGTATTTAACTGCTGCTGGAGAGTCTGAAGAATCATTCTTTCACTTACTTCTGTGTGTGATGGGAAAGGCTGCGGATCTAAGTGACTTTGATAGAGGGCAGATTGTAATGGCTCGAAGGCTCGGAACAAGTATATCCGAAGCTGCACGACTCGTGGGTTGTACGCGATCTATAGTTGTTAGTACTTATGCAAAGTGGATGAATGACGGTGAAACCAGCAGTAGCCGACATGGCATTGGAAGTCCACACACTATCAAAGAAAAAGGTTGTCGGAGACTGTCTCGCATGGTGAAGCAAAACCGGAGCCAGACAGTGGTTCAGCTGACAACTCAATACAATACAGGGCCAAGTAGAATAGTATCGGAGCACACTGTTCAGCGGACATTGTTGGATATGGGGCTACACAGCAAACGTCCTACTCGTGTGCCTTTGCTGATCAAGCGTCATCGCCAACTGCGCCTGCACTGGGCTCGGGAACATCGCGACTGGTCCATGGATTAGTGGGAGAGAGTTGTGTGGTCAAATGAATCACGGTTTGTCATTCATAACGCCAATGGCCATGTCAGGATACTCCGTCTTCCAGGCGAACAGTTGCTCCCTCAATGTACAGTAGGTCATTATGCTTTGGGGGACGTTCTCTTGGGCGTCTCTGGGACCCGTGGTTGTGGTAGAGCAGACCATTAATGCTACAGGGTATCTGAACATCATTGCGGACCAGTTGCACCCTTACATGGCCTCTGTTTTTCCAGCTGGAAATGGAATGTTCCAACTGGACAAACGCCCCGTGTCACAAGGCTAAAATTGTGTTGGAGTGGTTCCAGGAACATGATGCTGAATTCCAGTTAATGTCCTGACCGCCTAACTCACCGGATCTTAATCCGATAGAACACATTTGGGATGTCATGGGACGGCAGCTCATCGTTGCTGAAACATCTGGTACAATCTGTCTCCGGCCATCTACCAAAGACTTGTGGCATCCATGCCAAGGTGGGTTGAAGCTGGGTTGCGCGCCAAAGGTGGGCCAACTCATTATTGACAGGTGGTCATAATGTTTTGGCTCTTGAGTGTATATCTTTACCTTTTTTGTACTAGAAATATTTTGCATTCTAAATTTTGTATGATGTTTTTAACACAGATATGACCCAAATAGGTACTTCTTAAGGCATGGACCCTCGGGGCTCTGGCCAGGACCTAGGCCTTCATAGGGAGAGCTCGACTTGTTCTAGACTCAGCCTTTATAAGATTATGATTCCGAATAATTTCAATCGTCAAATATTATTCCCAGATATAATCTCCGAAAAACTGGGAATTTTGAAGTAATGGCAAAAATAGCGAGACTTTATTATTATGTCATGTCAGTAGCCCATGCGTAGGCCAAGACCTACTACCATATAAATATTCATTCATTTAGTTGAAAGAAGTCAATAGCGATTGAGTAGGGCTGTGCCTAGGTGTGTGAGATTGTGAGTCAGGCACATTTTTTTGCTATGGATTATTGTTTGTACTAGTATTTGACAACGTATACTACTATATACTGTCTATTTTATCCGTTGAGGACTATAATCACATACGTCATCACTTCAGGGAACAGGGTATCATTTTCGAGACTGCGTTTCCCCTGTTCTGAGGCCCTTGATCCCACCTGTGTGAAGTTAGTTTGGAACCTATAAAATTTGGAATGATCATAAAACACACATTTTGGAGTATTTTATGGAAAATAATGATTTTATATGAATTTGTAAATGGATTAAGACTTAAGAAGAAACATTGTCTGATCCTGAAGGCGTTAAAAGGGTAGCAGATAGGGCTTACTTTTGAATAAGGTCCTCAGGAAGTTTTAAGAGGTCACGGGGCCATACACACAAAACTCAAAGGTTTCATGGCATATTCAGCACATAATATCGAAAAACCAAATCACGAAACTGGAAATCTGAAAATATGTTGTCCATTTGCAAAAATGGGGTCAATTTTTTTATTATGTCACATTGATACATTTGATAAACGAAGAAGACTTTCTGAAGAGCTGTAAACTTTTCTAAATTGTTATTATGGATCCACAAAAAATCTTTTATTCCCTTTAGTTTCTGTGAAATAACCTACAGAAATATAAGAATTCTCCGATTGTAAACTACCTTCTAAACTGTTGCCATCATTGATTAAAATATAATTATAAGGAAAATTCAGTTATTCTGCGTCACGAAGAATCCTGCTCTAAATGTTGTAGAAATCATCAAGAATGATCATCATCACAATTTCATACATACAGAAAATTGGCTTGAAAGCAGCAAGTAACCACACATGTAAATCATGTATATTCCTTCAGCTAACATTTGGGCAAAGATAACCTGAAGAAGATAAGTATGGTGAAAATATATTGTGTCAGATTTGTTAAAAGAACGTAAAGCCAAAAAAGAAAAAACAGCATGAGAAATCTAAAGAAAGTTTAGGAGAGGGGGAAAAAGCAAAGGAAATTGACTAAAGAAAATCCTAACTAATGCTAAATCTTTTCGCAAATTATCCAGATGTCGATGAATGTGTCACTATGAGACTTAAAGTTCTTGAAGTACAAAGATTAAAGTCTGAAGCGCCTTCTAAATGAAATAGATGTTTCTTAGTGAAATAGATGTTTCTTACAAACTCGATGCACTAAATTAGTTTAACGTACAGATTAAGGTTCTTTTAAAGAGAGAATTTTAACGAAGACGTGTATTCTTTCTCTGTAGAAATTCCTTCAAACAGAATAATAAAACAATTCTTTGAAGTTCAACAAGATTTGAGAAAATGTTACTGTAAATCAAATATATCACAAGTAGCAGTGATTTTTGTGAAAAATAAGTTATATTTTAAAAATGTTACCAATCTTTAGATTTCTTTAACAATGATGCATAATTTAATAATTTTTTTAATGAATTTACTTAATTTAATAATTTTTTAAATGCAGTTACTTAATTTAATAATTTTTTAAATGAATTTACTTAATTTAATAATTTTTAAACCATTTAATAGATTTTTTGTACTGTTTTCCAGTGACATAATATATCTACTTAAATTTTAAGATATTGGAAAAACTTAACATGTTTAATAATTTTCGGGTTATATTATTAACAATTATCTGATTATTATAAAAATTATTTCTATTATTATAGAGTAAAAATATAGGCTGCTTTCCAATTAGTAATACCTAGTATTGTGTTTGTTTGAGCATTAATTTAAACATACATGAAGTTTTAATTTAGGCGATTTGTTCAAGCTATAAATTTAATTTTCTTACGAGTGCCTTGTAGGTAATTTATAGATTATTTAGAAAATATCTGTAGATTAACTAGGTAATGTACATAACCTAATTTAAGCACTTTATGGGTAACCTATACATAATTTTGTTCATTTCATGTAATTTTCAAAAAAACCTTCAAATAAAATATTATAAAGAATATTATGAAATGAATACTTATCAATACCACGTATACGAAAATTTTTAATGAATAATACTACACATATTTCTGAATTGGTTTTCATTCGTTAACTCTTAAGACAGTTGATTTCTATTAACAGTTTTCAGCAAAGGAATTTTTAGATTATAAGACATTATTGTAAAATCCCACAACATAGATGAACAACATATAAATGTAGATAAAGAATACTAAACATTTGTATTGTTTATGAAAGATTAATCGATGACTTCAGTAAATGATTTCAAATAAGTATTATTTCTTTGTAAATGATTGTATTTCAAAATAATTGTAAATTTCAATTCAAATTCAATGAATTATCATCTTTAAACATTTTCTTCTGACGTATTCATTGTTAAATATTCTTTTTTATCCATTTAGACTTTACTTGTCGTAATTTATTCTAACGCATCGTTTAATTGAAATTTCACATTAAAATGATATCTAGTATATATTTAAGAAATTTCAAAATACTTAGTTTATATTTTCATTATTTAAAGTTTTCCTTTTAACACAATACTCGCGAATCAAGGGGAAATACATGAGTATGTATAAGTAACCTAAATTGGAAAAATAATCCTTTAAACGAAAATGTTATTTTTTATCATTTTACCTTGAATATATATTCTTACTTTTAAACTATTTCTCATCAAAACAGTCAGATATTCCTGTCAAAATATGATACGGAAATGCATAGCTGATTTTTTTAGACAAACAACAATGGAAAAATGTTCTGTTCATGGTTTCAAGCAACGGTATGATGATTAAGTTGATAAGTTGACACCTAATATAGTGTCGCAATTCCAAGACATGATGATTTAAGTAATATGTATAACTGGTTATTTTTTACGCATAGAATTCGAAATTTTAGTAGGAACATCTTTGAAATAACTTAATTATTTATGAATGTAGTGTTTAAATCACAATTCTGAAATTTTCTTTTAGACTATGAGATCGGATTTTAAACTTGAGGATTTTTGATATCTTACCTGATTCCAAGGAGTTTCAGGGGTGTTAATTTTGTCTCGAGGGGTGAAAATATAAACAATTTTCAAACAGGTACACTTCTTTTAAATTTAAATTAAACAATTCTAATCTTTTACACATTATTTACAAAGGATTATGGTTTCAAAAAAATACAAAATATTTGAAATATAATCATAATTTTAAAATTTATAAACATATGCAAATAAGAAATAATTTTGTAATAAATATTAAATAATTTTCGCGTTGCGCAAGCTATTTTCAAAAATAGTAGCCTTTGATGCATAAAACTTTATAGAATTATAAAATGTATCTTACTCTTTAAGCCCTAGTAAATTAAGAATAAATTATTTTTTTTTGTATTTCAAAATATTTGAAAAATATTGAAATTTTAAAAAAAAATTTTTGAAAATATAATTTTTTTTAAAAATATAATTTATTTATCTATTTATTTAAAATTACTACGGTGTAATTAGGATACATTTAACTTTATAAATCAACTTATTGCTAGTAATTAAAACTACTACTTTTGAAAATAGCGTGCACGTAGTAAAACTTAAGTAATATTTCTTGTAAAAAAATTCTTATTTTCATATGCTTATAATTTTTAAAATTATGATTATATTTTAAACACTTTACATTTTTCTAAAGCCCCATTCCTTTATAAAAATGTGTAAAAGATTCGAATTATTTAATTTTAATTTCAAAGTGTTGTATATATTTGAATATTGTTCATATTTTCAGCCCTCCAGAAAAAATAAACACCCCTGAGACCCCTTTTAAAAATTTAAATACTATAAATCAAATTTAAATGCATTATCTATTCATATCTATTTCTCTTATATTGAAGTCTAATTGAAAATTCCCTAATACTAGTGATGAAATGCATTCAGTGCGAAATTTTTGAAATTAATACTACTGTAGCTTTTACGATCGGTTATTTATTCGTTATTAATGGCAAAATTTTCTCTTGCATATTACAAAAAAGGATTGTTAAGTTGTAATTTTTTTTCGTTGAAGAAATATATTAATATATTTATATATACCAGCCAAAAGTGTGTATTTCTGCTAGAAAAGTGGATAAAAAGAATCTCTTATATTCAATACTGAATCCCAGTCACGAAATGAGAGTAAGTTCAAGATGTATGACGTTCACTTGAGACAGAGAATTAGGCAGAATTTACTTCGTAGATGGTAATCATTTAACCACTACCATTCCTTTCGAGACACAGACAGCAAAAGAGAATAAAAATTCAAGATGGCATGCATAAAATGCTATTCAATCAATAATAAACATTTGCAGTTTTACTTTCCTTTTAAATGAAAGTTTTGCTTATTATAAACTTTCATATGACTTCCAAACAATTATCATGCATGTGAGTGATTTGACAATTTATTTTTACTTGATTCCGAGACTAATGTCACAATTTCAGCTATAAAAGAAATTTAAGTTCCAGTACTTTGCTTGATATTACATTCAAATATTGTGATTCATACAAACATTGCAATTGAATAATTTCAAATATTGTGTTTTATCTAGCGAAAATGAAATTCGAATTTTGGATTAAACACATAAATTTTAATGCAATTATATATATATATATATATATATATAATCAAAATTTCTCTACAAGAGAGAGATGAACCATATGATCAATACTCAAAAGAATATCAATTGCCAGATAACAATACAACAGAATTTAGAAGGAGATATGAAAGATTGAAACAACAGAACAAAATACAAAATAATGGATGCTTCAGTATTATCAACATTGCTGATTTAGGACAGCTAGTATACATACAATTTTCTTAAAAAATCCTTCTGTATAAAAGTGGGGTTGAACATGTTTTTTGGCCAGCCAACCTTCCCCCTTTTTTGTTAATAATACCGAGCAAATACCAATTGGAAATAATGGATAGGAAATCTAAATCCATTATAAGGAAGAGGTAACTTACCCAAAAATTGCATACTGAAATGCAGAGCCCGCGCTAAATCTGAGTACAATAAACAAGTTATTGCCAGATTCTGGACCCAAATACAATTTCAAAACAAAGCAAAGGCTGAAAAATAGCACTTAGCAAAAGTATGAAAAGAATAGAAATAATAAAATAAGAAATGTAAACATACTACCATTATCTTAGAGACTCTTAATATAGTTTAAAAGTTATAATATATTCTAAAATATATATAATATATAATATAATATATATATATATATATATATATATATATATATATATATATATATATATAATAAATTCGTCTGCAAACAAACTATTTGGATATAAAACTGCTGCTCTTAGCAAAATCTAGATGCACAACAATATTCTTGGATTTAAATTTTTGGGTTGAGTTACGCATAATCGTAGTACATGTAGGCAATATACTATCCTTATTGTACTCGATTTATGTACAGCATCAGAAAGGTTAGACTTTGTAATCTAGCATGCGAGAGACTACTAACAATCGCTGTTCCATTCCATTGTTTGGAAGCTTATTTCAACTTCTGATCACGCTCCTTTCTTTTGAAACAGAACAAATCCTTAAGAGTTACACTACCATTTTTTACCAGGCAAAACATTCACACCAGGGGATATTTCTTTTCTTAATTTGTCTCACTTTTCAAAGGAAGAAACAGTGTGACAATTCATGAAATAATGCTCCTTAAAATAAAATAAACATTTTTCACCTTTTATGATAGTCATAAACGTTAGAGGTGCGAAGTTTCTTATTTCATATGCAATTTTAGTTTTCAAGTGACTCGCTACTCGAGCCCAAGCTAAGAGTAGAATAATTTGGTTTTGACTGTGTCAGCACCAATGCTGATTTTTTAAATTCTAAATCTAATTTTGATTCTAATAAGTGGATATAAGTTAGAAATAGAAACTAAGTACAACATTAAGGCCTACAAGAATACGAGTGTTGATTTCTAGTTAACCAAAACTATTTCAAAATATATTTACATTTTAGAAAATTTTCATCGATTTTAAATTAAGAAACTTCATTGCATGACTTATAACTATATTTTTCTGTCGGATATTAATTTAAAACCTCTTTCACAATTCAAATGTATCAAACTAAATATTTTAATTAAATGTAAACCAAGGGAATTTTTTATAAAAGAAATATCTGAATGTTACTCAATGCTGTATTTTTATTTACTGTGTCTTCAACTAAGATCATTACTCAAGCCATAAACGGGTATCTCCAAAACATTTAATCAAAGTTTGTTTCGGTAACGAAATCAGTTTTTTCTGTTCATTAGCAAGAGACCCATTCAAAAGTTTTCACTCAACACTTTCATCACTAACAACCGCACGACATTCTTTAGTTTAGATTAAGTCTTCTTTTAAATTTACCTTTCTATTTTTTTTTTTTTTTTTTGCACTTTTGTTTCAGTATTTTTCTCAATATTCATCAGCCAAAGTAATTTCTCTTTTTATCTCTTAGGTCGAAACGTTTGTCTTTATTTCTAAATTAAGAAATAACAATATCTTCCTCTTTCACTTTTGACTGATGATAATATGATATATAATGCTTATGATTATTTAATGTTTGGGAATTTTTTACTGTTATACAAAATTCCTTGTTGAGAAAAAAAAATTGTTGCGAATTTATCTATTTTACGCTACAGAAATAATTCTACTCAATTTTTAAAAAATATGTATATGCTACCGTTAAAGTATGAAATCTGTTATTTCATAGAATTACTAGTTGTTTCATGAAATAACTAGGTAAGTCAGTTAAAGTATATAAAATTACTGAATTCTACGCGATTGAGAACTAGGTATTCTATAGAATAACAATTACTTGATCATTAAAGTATGAAATACCGCACTCGAAAGTTCTTTGAACCGGTTCTAGCTGCTTTAGGAAGGATTTTCCGATTAGGAACTAGAGATGGCCGAATAAAACAAATGTACTATAGATATCAGTTCAGTATATGTCAGCGAGAATTAATTTCCATTAAAGTAGTTCCAAATATTGATACAACGCTTCGATCTGTTGCAACAGATTAAAGTTGCAGTATTGAACAAGGATTTAAAAAGTGCTCGTGTAAAAAAATGTATAATGGTAAAAAGTAACTTGTTTCAAAATTAATAAGCAATCCAATCCAAAGTGAATAATAATGAAAGTAAAATAAAGGTATATATTTCATAAAATTTAAATTAATATTCTGTGGCATTTTTGTTTAAAAAAGTTTGCACAATATTTTTATGAAGCAACAGTTTTCTTCTCACCATGTATTTTTGTTGATAATATTTGTAAATATAATCTATTTTTGAATCATATTCTTTTTCCTCTTTCTGTTTAGCTAATGTTAGCAATATGAGCAATGATAAGTTATACTATCTGCTTTCCCTTATTTTTTTTATCAATTTTTCATCTGAAAAGAGATTAAATGTATTTTTCGAGAGATTTTAGCTATTTATGATCAATTAATTTTCAAAATAGCTTTGAAATCGTTTATTTTTCAGTACAACGATCTTTCCATAGTTATTTCATAGAATACCTAATTAATTCATAGAATAACTAGATAAAGCATTGAATTTTCCATCTATTACATACTTTAACTCACTTGTCTAATTATTTCATGAAATACCTAGTTTTGCTATGAAATAACTGAATTATACACTCGAACGGTAATATATATATATAGTATGAAACTGAAAGTTCATGTAAGCTTGAACGTTAGTGACAAAGTCCTTTTAAGGAACCAAGCACACATTTTTTATAATTAAAATTTTAAAAAAATAAAGTAAAGTCTGCAATAAATACCATTTACAGATCTTTTGCTATTCGAGTCTTAAGTAAATAAGAGAATCAAAAAAATAGAATATATTTTTCATTTGTTATTTGGATCCTAAGCAACAATTCCCAACATTTACGTCAAGTATATTAGGATCCTTATTGTGAAACAATTGCTTGGTTCTTTAAAAGATTTTACACAAAAGTCTTTATAAAAACGTAATGCTCAGCCTTTATTTGAACAACTAATCTGCAACCCACGTAACTCCCAAGTGAACCAAAGTGTAATGAAGTCTTGTTTTTATTGAAGCGATATTACCTGTTAGGATATTATACTTTGTTTATGTAAAATATCTTATGCAATTGCCTTTTAAAACGGTCATTACTACCTTATTGTTCTAGTATAAATATGCAATTCAGGTCTTGTTCTTCAGAATAAACTTCCATAGGCACTTAATGCAAATGAATAATTGTTATTCCTTCACTTTGGTCAGATCGTAAATTATATTGAGCGTAAAAATGAAGTACAAAACTGTTTTAGTTACATTTTATGATGCGTAAAAATGTTTTCCAAAAATCATAAATATTTTATTTACTTGCAAAATTATTCATTATAAAAAGAACAGTATTATACGTCTTGAATGTTTTTTTTTGTTTTGTTTAAAACTAACAATGAGAAAAAAATTACCTCCAATGCTTTCAACCAAGCGTTTCTTTAAATTTAAAGAAAAATAAATATTGTTTTTAGTTTACAATTTTCAAGCAAACGAATCCTTTCAAAGCAACTGATTGAAGGAGAGTATTTTTTATCACCCCCTCCCCAAATACTTCAAAATAAAATATTTACTGTAAATTAAATGCTACGTTTTCCAAGATTCATTTTTTTTTTTTTTTTTTTACGAAAATAATTTTACAGATTTTATTAGGTTGTATCTCAATTACAAGCGATACACAACTAACAACAATAATAATAGTTCTCATACAAGAAACATTCCGCTTTCAAAAAAAAAATTATATCTTTCTAGAGCAGCGTTTCTCAAACTGTGGGGCGCACCCTCCTCGGTGGACGTGACAACTCTTTGAGGGGGGCGCGAGCATATTCAAAAGTAGAAAACAAAATGTTATTTAAAAAAGATTAATTTACTGAAAATAAACAAAATACATTCTGACATAATAAAAAATGAAATACACATTTCAACTCATATATTACACTTATAAATGCGTTAGTGCTACACAATGTATCTTATACTTAATTTAACAATACCAAGTTAAAAACAAGTTTAATAATTACCAGTGACCCGAGGGGTTGTCACATATAAAATTATGTACAAAAATTTATACTTATCTTGTTAATTTGAACGGTTTATAATTAATCCCTTAACTGCCGATTGAAAGTTACGCGATTCGCTGTCTAATGCCAACCATTTTCCACGAAGGCGCACGCATGTGTTGTATTTGGGGGGGGGGGTAGGAATATAGAAACAAATAATCTGAGATAAGTAAATCCTTCACAAACATTATCAAGGTTTTTTTTATTACATTTCAAAGTCTTCGGAATAACTTTATGAATATCAGTGGAAAGAAAAGATCGTACTTTGAAAAGACGTATATATACGACCCGGGAAATTAACGCTTTGGCTGAGAGAGACGTTCAAAGTCGAGTTTTTTTGTGTAAAAGTTTAGCATTATTGAATGTAATATATTGTTATTGTATAAGGGGGTGGCGCGAAGAAAATTATGATAGAATATTGGGTCACGAATGTTGAAACTTTGAGAAGCACTTAGAGTGTATTATGCTTATGTTTCCCCACAAAATGCTTATTTAATTGCCTGAGTGACTGTAGCTTTGTAAGGTTAAAATTTGTGTTATTTTTTTAAAATATAATTTATCATATTTTTTATTGCTAGATCCCTTATATTTTTATACTATCGTATTATTGCTCTGTTTTTGAATTTAGATGATATTTCTTACTTAAATTTAAACAAGATAATCTCTTTCCCTCTCTAAATTAGAAAATAAAAAGAATTTCGCAAAACTACATTTTTCCAACAATTTTTGAATACGTTTCTTCTATTTTAATGTTTCTTTTGTTCGAAATATTTCCCTTTAAAGAAAAGCAATAAAGTTTGCCTCTTACACGGTCATCATTTTTACTCTTTCAGATTTATTAAATTGAATTTAAATAAATACAGTAATTTAGATTTAAGAGAGAAAATAGAAACTCCAAAGCTCCAACATTACTTTCGTTTTTTTGGAAAAAGTTAACTACACAAGATACTTATGAAAAGAATTCATATATTAAAGTATTAAAAACGATTGACTCGTAAATTTTCAAAATGTACATAACCAATCACTGATTTTTACAATTTTTAATTTTAAATAATATTTTTAAAGAAAATTTAATTCAAATGGATATTCTGAAGTACTTTTATTTCACATCGAAAAACAATATTCTCTTTAAAGAAAATGTAATAAAAATTGTTGTGATGATGCTTCAATTTTTGCATTATATTTTTAAAATACAGACATAGTTTCTTTTAAATACATACATAATAATAGTTTTTTTTTAAATTAATTTACAGCGCATTTTAAAAACAATTTTAAAAAAAATTACATATTTTAAATAATTCTAAAAAATTAGAGAGATGCATTGATTATTTTATTGAAAAATTGCATCCTTTCAGACGTTGCTTTATTTACAGAATGCTTTCTTGAAACACATTTATTTCTAGTTTTCTAGGCATTCTATAAATATTTTACTGCGTCATTTCCTAAATCCAATTTTTTTAATCGCAAAACTTTGTGTTAAGAATTTACATTCAGAGTTAGAAGTATTTCTTGTAAAATTGAAACATAAATTTATCTTATTTAAATGTGTCTACTCTAAAATTTGGACAGATCTTTATGATTTTAAAAAATTATATATTACAAATATAATAACGGTAAACTCTAATTTTAGTTCATAACTTTGGAAAAAATAAATTGCGCTATATATTGCGCCACAACAGTTCATTTTTCTGTATTGAAATTCAAACCAGTATGATGATAATAATTCGCAAAGTTAAATATAATTAAAAGCTTGGTGTTTGGATGGAATTGCATTTATATTATTATTCTGTATTTTCATTATTATTTAAACTATATTATTATTTGAACTATATTTTTCATTATTATTTAAACTGTATTCTTATTAATAATGTGCATTGTATGTTCATTTATATGCTATGTTTAATGTTTTTCTATTTTTAGTATTAATTACAATTTCTATTTTATTTGTATTTTCTGTAAAATAAATTTTTTTTCTCGTTCTTGTTACCAATGCCATCGACTGTATTAAGCTTTTTCGCGATGGCAACGTTTTGTTTGTTTTTGTTAATTTATATTCAATTCTTAGTATTAGTTACAATTTTTATTTTATATTTATTTTCTCTAAAATAAATAGTTTTATTACCGTGCTTTTACCAACGCCATCGATTGTATTTGTCCTTTACGCGATGGCAAAGTTTTATTTGTTTTTGAGTTTGTGTAATATAATTTCTAAAAATGTTCTGTTGCTGATTTGTCTGTTGTTAGAAGGGGTTCTTGGCGCACGAAGCTTATGGAATTTGTTCTAAACTTTTTACGCTAAATTAAAGTTGTTGAAAAGAAAGAAAGAAAGAGAAGAAAAGTTTAAGAAAGAGTTCTATGTGGCGGACATTAATTGATTCCCCATGTGAGGCAAATCGAACTCTGATTGATTGGTAATACCATTCGGGACTCTTGTTATTGTCTGCTTGAAAATATAAGAGCTTTTTTTATATTCTTATTTTATAATTATTATCATGGAAGAAGCTAATATTAGAAAATTGCGAGGCCGTGCTAAATCGGCTAGAAAAATGCTATTTTTTTTACAGACAATACATATAAAATAGAAAATGTAACTAATAATAAGAATTGAATATAAAACAAAAACAAAAAAAACATTGCCATCGCGAAAAGGTTTAATACGGTCAGCGAAGGTAACAAGAACGAGAAAAAAAATATTTATTTTACAGAAAATACAAATAAAATAGAAATTGTAAATAAGACTAAAAATAGAATAACATTAAATATAGCATATAAATGAACATACAAAGCACTTTAATAATAAAAATACAGTTTAAATAATAATAAAAATACAGTTTTAATAATAATAAAAATACAGTTTAAATAATAATAAAAATATAATTTAAATAATAATAAAAATATTTTTAAATAATAATAAAAAATACAGAATAATAATGAATACAATTCCATCCAAACACATGAGTTAAAATATGATCAATCCGTAATGTATAATTTACAGTAAAAAAAAAGTGTCCATGCTCATGAGATGAAAAAGTGTGGTGAAAGCTGCATTTGTCATATAGGACATCTAAAAATTCATTTCAGATTATTTCTTTTGTATTAATAAAATTTTATTTATATATATCTATAAAAATACCAGAAGAAAATGGAAATTTAATAGAAAATTAAAAATTAGGTATTAAATAGCTAATTACTGCTTTACAATTAATTATTCTGTAAAAAAGGAAATATGTGAGTTAAATTGCAAGGAAATTCTAAAATTAAGTTAGTATAAAAATCAACATATTTTATGTAAAAGTATTATCAAAATACTACTAGGTAGTAGAATTATCGAAAAATATTTCAAAGTACTACAGATTCCTTTCAATGTTTCAAATCTTTATCTCTCTCATCAATCAGTCTTAGAACGTAAAATAGCGAAAACGTTCGTAGATTATGAATAATGAAAATACTCCTTTGTTTAGTCTTGGTTGTTAGCCGTAGTTTAAGGCTCTTTCATCACATTCTAACTAATTTAATTGTGAATCCTCCTCACTATCTCAACTCTTTGAAAGAAGCAAATTTATCTTCAATTCTGAATTATTCATGATATGTTAACTACTATTTTAATCTATTTATTCTAACTAAAACTGATTCCCGGGCAAGCGTAAAACTTTATTTAGATTTCTAAATATTTTGGAGGAAATGCTTCATTGTAATAGAACAAGTAACCAGATTTTAATAATAAAAACTATTATTCTATCTACAAATATTAAAAATAGAAGTCAACTTAAGGAACTTGGAATCATTTAAATTTTTAGGTATTTTTCATAACTCTAGATTGCAAAAATTTATAAAACCTTTACAACCTCTTTTGTTAAGTGTGTATATGAAAATACACACAAACAGTTAAAACATTTGTAAAATGTCGAAAACCATCCCATGAAAAAAAATCATCGCCAGGTGGCGCTGTGGGCTTGAAATGGTCTGAACTTTTATTTTCGTATGCAATTTGTTTGTAAAATGATGTTTGTTCTACAAATTATTTTAATACGGTGTCAAAAATACATCGTTTAGTTTTGAAAACTGTGCTTATATAGGTGCTCTATATTGAATACTGATTTGAGGTTGTGTTTTCAAAAAGCGCATATGCTCATTTTGTTATTCATGGTGTTTATTAAATATTTATTGGTCTCAAAAGTCTTTTTAAAGTGGGATATGTTAGTAACATGCCTTTGATAATCCAGTAAAAGTGTGTATGTGTGTGTGTGTGGTGTATTAAAAAAGGAGAATTTAAAAATTGTGTTCTTTTTCGTTTCGTCAGCGCAGGGTTTATTGGCAACATATACATATTGGTCCTATATACATATAAAAAATGTTAATAAATGTTAGTTTTCATTGGTTTTTCATCCAATATTGATGTATTATGAAAAAGACGTTACTGATAAGAAAATACCGTGGCTTGTCTTGAAAATGCAGTAAAAGGTTATCAGCGGGAATGTTCCATTTGGCATCGGTTGCATTATTTTTGGCTCCATATTGAATGCGCCTGCGAAACGGAAGATTACCAAAAATTGTTAAATAATATTTACTAGACATTTTACGTGATGCCGTCATTAGTTTTAGTACAACCAACTTTAATTTTAGTTTGAAAAAAAATTACATATCCTCGGGCTTTCTTTCTAGTTATTTTACACTGTTATTGTGGATATATCTAATGAAAGTGTTGAAATTGATCCTAGTATGCATATTAGGACAATTGGAACCATAATTAAAAAATGTACTCAGTTTATCATGCTAAATATTGTTAAGGATTCAATAATTACTGACCTCTTGAGAAAAGCTATTAAATATTTAAAATAAATGTTTATATTTTCTAAAGCATTTTTTAAAGTATCCAACTACGTTCGGAACCTTAATTTCGCAAAAGCCTACAAATGAATTTTTTTTTAAATATTTAGTGTCACTTAGATTATAATGCACGTACAAAATTGTTTTAGATTTATTATTACAATAAAAAACTTTTTTAATGCAATATTTTGGTAAAAATGAATATAGAATTTCATAATTTCAAAACATTCTCCTTTTATGGGAAATGTTCTATTATAATAATATTTTTCCTATATATAGCTCAGACCTCTGTACAGAGCTAGAACTACGATTTTTGAAATATATAACTTAGAATTGGATTTATACATATTTTAATACGTTAGAGTGAAGAAATTTTAAGAAAAAAAACCACTAATAATTATTTCAATTGTTAGTAACTGAAAATATTGTGAATTTTTCAAAAATCGTAGTTCAAGCTCCCTGAGGAGTCTTTTCTATATATAACCAAAATATTATTATAATAGATGTATGGTTCAGAAAAGGAGAGAATGTTTTGAAAATGGATAATTCTAAGGTCAAATTTGTTAAAATGTTGCTTTAAAATGATTTTTATTGTGATAATATTCTTGAAGGAATTGTGTATACGTGACATCAAATATCAATATATATATATAAATTTATTCGTTTATACGCTTTTGCAAAATCACTGTTCTGAACGTAGTCCGATAAATTAAGCCTTGAATTAATATTAACATATACAACACTTTGATGCTTAGAAAAATCTCCATAATTTGAATATTAGGTTTCTTTTCCCCCAAGAATTGCATTCCTTTAAAATATAATGAAGTTACGTTAGAATTAAATAATAACTACAGCATTACATACGTAAATTATATATTTTAATGCATTTTCTTGTATGGCTATGATGCTGTAATATTAAACGCAAGCATTTTTTTGTTTTATAATTAAGAAAACTGAAACATATATGTTTTGCTTTTGCCATATTATTTTTAATAAAATATGAAATGAAGTTGAATTCAAATAAAGTTACTAAAGTCAATGACCCCACGAAGAAAATAAGCAAAACAATTTTACTACAAAAAAAGAAGAAAATGCAAAACTCCTTTTTTTACAAAACTGTTAAAAATATACATGTTTATAATAATGAAAAATTTTGATAATGAGAATAAAACGCATATGTTTCGAAGAAATAAATTTCCAGTTTTAATTATTTGAATTTTACTTTATTTTTTACGTATACACATTCTAAGACATTATTAAGTAACTCTTGTTAGGATACCCAGGATAAAATCATGTGATATACTGACTTTTAAGCCCATAAAACTATACAAGAAAATATAATTAAAATAGTTATAGTCAGAGTTAATTCAGATTTTGCATTTGCATCAACACATTAGCATTGAAAATGTTCAGTTATTTTCTTATCTTCTTATTTCAAAATGATGCGAAGATCTTTAATTCTATTAAATCATTTTTTTTCTGTTTCTCTTAAGAAAAGCAGAATTTCTCAGGAATGTCATTACGCATTTATTTTAAGTAAAATTATTGTTATTATCATTATATATATATATAGTTTGTTTTACACCAGAATATAACAAAATAGAATTTTTAGAAAATATAATTATTTTATTATTTTAAGTGATCTGAATTTCTAATTTAAGAAAGAAACTGCTTTATCATTCGAGTTATTTTGATTTTCAAGACTCTGTTTCATTATTAATTTGGAACACCAATCAGTGTATTTTAATCAAAATTCATGCATATCAATATACACTCTGTAAAAAAAACATAAATCCACAAGAAATTCAGCTACTATCATAGAACTTGCCTGGAATGTAGTCTGGTAAGAGATATACAAATAATTAAAATTTCAACACCAATAAGATAAGGGCCAGCATGCTATGCGCATATGAGATACGCTGCTAGGAGCATTTAAATGCATGATTGTTCATGCCATAGGGTTATTCAAACAAATTTGTCTACTTGGAAGGACGGTATTTTGATTAGAGAAGCCTCAGAGACACACACACACATACCAGGTAACAGTACGAACAATTGCCAGAATTTGAGCAATGGTGTATAATAGGCCTCAGAATTGCATGTCGGTCAAACAGGCGTACTGGCCGTCATCGGAGCGATATGGTAGTGTCTCGGTGCTGTCAGCAATGGATCACGGGAGGGATATTCTGCCATCATGGCTACCAGGGTGGCCCAGAAACACAAATGCTCACGATGATCACGCAATCATAAGAGCAACCAATTCCTCTCCAGCAACGTCGCTATAATCGGTTCGACGCCATTAAGCACCCCCATACGCCCGCTGGTATCAAGGGAAACAGTCATATACGACTGCTGTAGCAGGTATAAGGAGCTGACGACCATTAAGATGTCTACAACTATCATCATAGGCAGTGTCGATTGGAGTTTCGTCTACCTCGGGTGTGCTGGATTGTGACGGACTGGAGGAATATGATCTTCAGGGAGGAAACCTTCACTTTTCAGTTCTGATGAGCAGCACAATCATGTGTGGTGGAGGTCAGGCCACCCGTCCGATCCGGTATTTGTGGTCAAGCGGCATTCAGCGATTACTCAAGATATGGCAGCATAGGAAACGATTTTTTGGCCCACACGATCACCTCTAATCGTCCTTCAACGCACTTTGACGGCATGCAGTTACATGGACGAGATTTTAACTCCAGTTGTGCTTCCTATGCTATCAAGTCGCTTAATTGTCACTTATTAGTAAGACAACGTTTTCCACATAATGCTCACCTCAGTCTTTAAGGGTAGAACCCACTCAAGGGGCTTTCCAGGTCACCAGACATCTCGTCAATAGAGTGCGTCTGGATGTGCTTGAAAGGCTGTCTCCGTGCCGGGCAAAGATTATGGCATGACCTTCCACAGGAGGTCATAGATGACATTATTGATTCGATGTCACGCATGGCTCGGTTTGTATAGCTGCAAGAGGTGGATTCACTACCAACTGATTTGTAACCTTTTTCGTGCCACATACTCGGGCTAAAACAATCTGTTCTTCTGAATTCATAATCATTTACTTATCTCTCTATACATGTTAAGTTTTGTGATAGTATCTCGTTTCCTTCTGATGGCATATATTTTTTGTGACAGAGTGTATATTCACTTTATTTTTCTAAATTATCTCTATTATTAAATTATTTATAATTTTGCACTTATCAAACTTTTAAAACTATTTTCTTAAAAAAATTTGCATTAAATTTTTTTTTCAAAAGTATGTTTATTATTGTTTGTTACAGTAAACTTACGTACAGAAATAAAATAACGTAAGAGAGAAAGTTCTTTAGACAAACTATAATATCAATTTGTATTACTGAAAAAAATGCGAATTTTTTTATGTCTGTAACTTGAAGTAGTAACTACAATTAAAGGATTATTTTTTATTTATCATATTACTAATACTATTATGCGGACTGCAAAAAATTTTTCGAAAAAAATGTCTGAATCATTGGATGTTTCTAAATGACTTTTTGTGATCAATTTTAAGCTAAGCATCAAAATGTCCTCTCCATGTTGAAATGGAAGTTTAAGTGGTTCTGTAAATTAATTTGTGAGAGCAAAGATGAAAATACGGAATGAAAATGCAACTAACAATGTCGAGCAAATTTAAACTCCACAGGTAGAAGCTGTAAGAAAAAAAGTATTACGTAAATTCTTGAATGTGTAAAGAAAGGAACTTAATGGGTTCATAGATCAAAAATATGAAAGTGTCTAAAAGTTGTTGAAATTGTTTCCCAAATTGATGTCTGGGGAAAATCAATTTTAGAAAAGTTTTCTACAAAAAAAACTTCCTTTATAGTCCTTCCTTATAGTTTAAACTTCCTTCCTTTCATAACTTTTGCATTTGTATGTTGAAATGAACTATTTTAAGATATATTAGTTAATTAAATAAACATTTGAACATGCACCAACACAGCTACAAATCTTTAATGTGATTGAATGAGTTTTAAATTTTAGAGAAAAAAATGTGGCTTTATTAAAAAATATAAAAATGTAATAAATTAGTTTTTTAAAAAAGTTTTAAAATAATCAAGCTATTTATTTTTTTATCATTAACACGTATAATTTATTAAGCACGGGTCAATCAGTTTTAAAGAAAATTTCAAAAGAATAAAAACGCACTTTAAATTTTTAACTAACCGTTTACAAGAGCAATAATGCTTAGATTTTTTTCAATGCTATTATAATTATTTTTTTATGATATTGATTAAGCATACACATTTCCGTGATTTTGAGAATCAGATTGTTCTGGATGTGATAATTTTTGATAATTTACTCCAAAACATTTTTTTATTTAAAACCAAATGCAGGCTTTTTTTAAAAAAAATGTGATGTTTAGTAGAAAATTATGCATATCTTCCTACAAAGTACAAATTCAAGCTTTAAAAATACTTTTTGTGAGAAATTTAAAAATGTAATCAAAACACAGATTTATTTTTAAAATTGTTCTTTGAAAAATTGATGAAAAGTAATTAAGCTAATTAATATAGTTTCTAATATAAAAAAATATTTTTTGATGTATTATACAGATGATATATTTTTAAAAAATGCTATTTTAGTATCTGGTAATGAGCTTAAAATATAGATTTGATAGAAAAATATTTTGATCTAGATTATTTTTCTTCTTAATATGCCCTCAAAAAGCATTAACCATTTTAATTGTTAATGTGAAGTAGTTTTTATTAATTTAATTACAGACACTTAGTTCTTAACTTTTCGCAAGAGAAATAAAAATTTCGAATGAAAGTTTTCTTTTGTTTTTTATATGTAAAGTATTTCTTTTCCCTCTATCCTCCAATTAATTTTAATTTAATTTATAAAGTAGAATATATGAAACCATAAAAAGAATTATTTTATAAAAACGATACTGGTTTGAAAGTTTTATTAAAGAAGTTCAGGTTTTTTTCCCTCGAACATAAAAATTAATAAAATTAGAATATGATACAGAATAAAAACTCAAATCTAGTGGGTTACAAATTTGCGAAGGAAGTTTTTATTTAATTACTTCGGAAGATCATTCAAAGCAATTTTTTTATCCAAAATGATAAAAAATATTTTAGAAGTTCATGTCATTGAAGTTTCGAGAAAAATGATTAATTTTTTTCCCCGGGAAAAATGTTTAAAAATGTATTAAATATTAAGAAGAAGAATTTTTACATTTAATCTAATATTGATATATGATGAGTAATTATTTAATAAAATTTTCAATTTGATAGAAAAATAAATAAACTGCTTATAAAAATGTATTGTGTGTCACACTAATTAAACAAATTATTAATTTAAAATGCTTTTTTAATTATTTTAATTAATATTAAATAAGCGAATGAACTATATCAGTTCTAATAATTTAATTTCAAGAATCTTTTAACGCTATAAATGTAGTCTATGCTTTATTTTATGCACTATTGTAGCTTTTTTTTCATAAAATATGAAGAAAAATGTTTAGTGATTGTAAACATTTAAATATATAATGTGGTACAAAGAAAATGAGAAACCTGTTGAAGATGTTGGTAAAGTACAGAGTGAATTGCGCTTTATTTTTTTAAATGAAATAATAATTTGTGATTCTCGGAGACTTTTATAGTAGACTTAAAATATATGTTCTAAATTTAATTATTACCTTTAATTCGCTTTTTCATATTTTTTCTGAAAAAACATTAAAAATAGGATTTACATAATAATAATAATATTTTTTTTATTTCATTAATGTGAAATATATACATCCATTAAAGATAAAAAGGCCTTTGACTTCATATCCTACAATTTTTCTGTGAACCAACATGTTTCACGGACCACCGATAGGTGACCATGTCTATAAGAAATACAATTTCTATATCATACACACAAAAATTATACGAGTTGGATATAAATAATTATTTTTCCTAAAATCTCTTCAGTGACGAATATTTGGAAGGCGCAGGACATAATAATTTATTTTCTTAATCTAGATGCATATACGAAAGCTATAATGGGAATAGGGACGCTAAACAGTAATTATAGTATATGACGACATGTCTAATTACTACAAAGAACCATATTTCTGTAATATTGAATGAATTAAAATTTGAATACCATAAGATTATTAATCACTTGACTTAAAATTTAAATACAGTAGAGCCTGTTTCTGTGTAGTCCTTTTTTGTGCGATCTTTTTTTTATGTGGTATATGAATTTCACCGGCTTTTGCGTCATTGTAATGTTTTCTATAAATGTACGTGTATACACTTCAAGACACTATCTTCATTTGTTATAAGCAGTCTCCCCACAATGCACGTTCAGTGCCTGCCTCTCAACGGCCCAGCAGCCTAAGCTTGATTGAAGACGAAACTTTCAATGACAGTGATATTAACAATAAATTGATTGATTATGAAGACGGACAAAAAGAATCGGATTCTTTGAGAGCGGATAAAATATATGTATCCAGCTTTCGAACAAATTAGAAAAGCATTTTCTAAGCTAATATATACCAATTCCGAAAGGAGCTTGAAATTCCAAAAAGAACTTCGATTATACATATCTGGTTATCGTGACGTTTACGAGCAAATTACCAACCGACCATCGTCGCAAAAACTTATCACTTACTTTGAAGTGCCAAGAAATAAATTATTTAAAATTGTATCTTCAAGTGACGAAAGCCATTTTGAATTAATTCATCACGGGAGGATGCGTGCTATGGATTACGAGGAGTAGCAGTGAATTATGTATGGGCATTTTGAAAATTTTTGTATGCATACAAAAAAACTAAATGTTTTTAAATTGTTTTCATGCGTAATTTAATTATTAATTTTGTTATTGAAGTTCTTTTCCATAAATTTCATAAATAATTACGTATTTTTAAGTGTGACTTTTTATGCAGTCCCTCTCCACCGCATAAGAAAAATTTCCTTTAGTACTCCGACGAAGTTGTTTGTTATATGTAAGTATTTATGAAATTTTCGACAATTTTTTTTGTGTGGTTTCTTTTTATGCGATAACTGTCTACCGTACAAAAACAGGCTTTAGAGTAATTAAATTCTTGCATACATTTGATAAACTCGTGTGAATTATTATGAATTTATAATTTTCATATTTGCTATAAGTCTTAACGATTCGTCTGAAACGAAATATTCGGAAAATAGTAAATTCTATTCGATATTCTCTAGAAGGGAATTAAAACAAATATTTTCCCTATATCATAGTCAAAATCCAATTTTATTTACATTTTACACCCTCTTCCTTCTCCCATTTCGAATAGCATAAAATCGGAATGTATTTGCACGAAATATAGTGATTCTCTGTAACCAATTGTTGAGCCAGTCATTCCCCCTATCTAAATTAATAACTGAACTGAACCCAGTGGCCCAGCAGTCTATGGCGGCCAAGACCTACTGTGTATATCTCAGTTTACGTGACATTAGGCATTATAGTGCATGCGCAGATTTTTCGATGAAGTGGTCAATCTGACGTGAAACCTCCAGTTCCCAATCAAGCTTGGTACTCGTTTATTGACCCACTGGAGGGATGAAAGGTTGAGTCGACCTTGCCCAGCCCGGGATTTAAACTCGGACCTGTGGTGTGGAAGCGCGATACACTACCATTGAGCCACTGGGCTTCAAATTGATAAAACATTAGTATTTACGAAATATTTAATTTCACTCCTTGTATCAGTTTCTTAGACTCTGGGTAATATCTAGCTGTTTGATGCCTACGTCTTTTAATAGTATGTTTGCTTTAATAATCAAATAACTCATCGCTAAATAATAATATATAATTAATCATGCTGCTCTTTTTATTTTCTCTTATTAGAGCGTTCATCACACTTTTTAAATTTCACTCATTGGCCCACTGTTCATAGCTATTTTGATTTATTTTTTTAAAATTCAAATGCGGTAATAAATCAAATTTAACTTCATATAATTTATTTCCGTGGGATACATATTTTGTTCATCATTTAAGAAAAAATATTTCAGTTAATTTCACTCAATCTCCATCTTAAAATACGTTTAAATGGACTTAAGATGATGCTTCTCAAACTTTCAATATTTGCAGCCCAACTTTCACAGTCATAATTTTCATCACCCCACCCCCATACAATAACAATGTATTGAATGCAAAAATAATAACTTTGATGCTAAGGGTACAGTATGACTTTAATTATAAACCGTTCAAAATATCAAGATAAGTATTAAATTTTGTATATAACAAGCCCATGTGAGTTGTTAGTAATTATTAAACTTGTTTTTAATTTAGTATTAATAAATTAACTATCAAACACATTGTACAGTACTGATATATTTATAAGTATATCAGTGTAAATGTGTGTGTTTTTTTAATACGTAAGAATGTATTTTGTTTTGCTTCCTTTAGGTTAATTAATAATTGTTTTAAATCTTTTATTTTCGACTTTTCAAAATTCTTGCACCCCTTCCCTTCACGTAGAGTTATCACGTCCTCTACGGGGCACATCCCACAGTTTGTGAAACGATTACGTTTATAAAACTTTTGATAACAAAAAATTGGACAATCTTTACATTTAATAAGCTGAAGAATGGGACTTTTTTTACAGCAAAAAAAGTTTAACTCAGTTTACCTATGAAAAATAAATTCAGTTTTATGGAAAGGAACAACTAGACTTTTATAAAAATATTGTATTATAAAATTTATATATTTTTCTCGTTTTTTTAAGAAATAAATTAATGAAACATACATTATTGTATTAGTGCCAATACCAAGAAACATTATTCGAATATTAAAACGTAAATTTCCTGTAAAGCATAACTGATCTATTTTCTTAAAAACATCTTAAATAAATTACTTTTTGCATCTCTCTATCCTATAATCATAAGTAATAATTTTATGAAGAACACCAAAATAAATTTTTATTAATTGTTTTAAAGTATTCAAACTAACATTTTTTTTGCTTTATATTACATGAAGGGAAAAAATTATGGTGTCTTAATTTTTATATATTTTGTTATAGGCTGAACTATTTAGGAATAAGTTTTGAGCGATCAAGAGAAAGTTACTATTCAGGTAGGATTTTTAAATTTATTCTATTAAATTGCCAAAAATATGTTATTGATGTAAACTTGAAAATTTATTTTTTAATCTCTTCAATAGGGGTTAGATAATTTTTCTTCACAATGTTTTCACCTAAATATGGTATTGAAATTTCAAATTGAATTTTTGGAAAAAGATAAAGTGTAAAAGAATGAAGCCTACATTTTTATTTTTCTCATATTGTCAAAAAGAAGTTTTTCTGAAAGGCATGAAAAATTTAGAAAACTCAGTACTACGTTTTATAAATGCCCTTACATTACGTCATTTTCTATTGTTAATCCATAGCTATATTTCCTTCCGTGTATAGTTTATCGTTGATACATTCAAGTGTACGAAGACTTCAACAAAACACTAATGTTAATGGGTACTTCTCAATAGAGCATGTATTTATTGGTATTAAAAGTTTTACTTTTAAAGTCCCTTTTTTCTATTTAATGCTAAACATTTATAAGTTAAATGCAGTTAATGTTTTCATTCAATCACTCATCATTTTATTTAGGTAACATTTCATTTTCCATGCAATTCGCTTCTCTTTTACTTTTCCTGTCCTCTTTTTTCTTTTACTTTTACCGCTTCTAAACTGTGCAAAAGTAGCAAAAAATGTAGAAAAGGCTATAGTTATGTTAAAGAAAAATACATGTATTTTACAAAAATTATAAATTTTCGGGCTATGTCAATCTTTTATTCACTAATTAATATATATTATAAAAAAAGTGTACAGTGTATGTGCGCGAGCGCACCGCTAAAACTCAGGAATAAAGGAGTTAAATGGTGTGGTAGCCCTCTATCTCCCATCCATGAAAAAGGTTTCTGATTTTACCTGAATTGTGACCTCGAAGGGTCGTTGAGAGGGCTTAAGGGTCGTGTGAGTTGAATAGTCCTGTGTTTGAACTAGAAGACCTGCTGACTTCAAACTTTGTAGGCATGTCCTTTTCATCGAGTAAAAATCTGTTGCGAAAGAATGGGTTTCGAAAATTGACCACCAAGGTGCATTGCGCGGGCTTAAGTGGCGTTTTTGATAAGTAATAAGAGAACTTATTAAAAATGTATTTTACATTTTCCCCTACATTGCTTTTTCCGTTTTTTAATCTTCTTACAATTTAGCTGTTATATCAGGAATAATATATTTTTATTTTTTTAAAAAACATAACCCGTGTGAAGAATGATACTTCAGCTAGTCCAATAATAATTAAACTTACTCTCAGGGATGCCTTAAGACTTCTTGAGGCCCTAGGCACCTACGCAAACATAGGTCCTACCTATGACACATAAAAATATACATTTCATAGTAAACGTTGTCAAATACTCGTACAGATAATAAACAATAACTCGAAACAATAAAATGCGTATGACTTACAATCGCACAAACAGGATCGATTGACACCATTTTGTCTGAATGAGTAATAATGGTGTAGGGGAGTACGCCTATGCTTATTCATAGACGACGGTCATCACATGTAGCCAGTTGACATTTCGTCCGAAATTCTCAGTGTTTGAAAGAATACAACCAGAAATAACATTTAAAAGTTGAAATTATTAGAATTATGATCTTATTAAGGTTGAGTCAAGAACGAAACGAGGCTCTTATGTGGACCCCGGCCAAGTTAGCCCATGCTTTACGACGTCTTTGCTCACATTAAGAAAAATATTATAACCCAACTTGAGTCGTATTTATTATAAATTTCTAATAAGACGGTGAAATAACAGTGTACACTGAAATACCCAATTCAAAATTCATTATATAAAGCACAACGGCATCATACAATATACATATTTTTATAAGTTTTGAAAATTAAATCAATAAAAATTATCTTTTTTATTGACATAAACTTTATATATGTTAATAAAGAAGTGTATTTTATGTATATTTTTATGTATCCCAATTCATATTTCGATGAAAAAGGGTAAATTTTAAGCTTCAATTTTGCAATGTTGCTTTATGCAAGGTGAGGCAAATAAAAGTGGCCCGGGGAACACAGTTCCAGATTACAAAGGAACGCATTAAAAGAAAGGATAAAGTTAGCTAATTTGCTTATTGTAGATTGTAAAATGACCATATCTTTTGACACCTTTAAATCCTAGTCAGTAAGTTATAGATCCAGACTGGCCAGCTGGAATTTCTGCAATCTAATCAGAAATTTATTTTATGCTGCATTTCTTAAACACTGTGAGTGTTGCGATACACCTTAGACTTGAGGACTTTCCACAAAAAATAATCGCACACTGACACATCATGTGACCTGAATTGCCAGCTAGGGCCGAGGCAAGACTGATCTCTGCTAAAAACTCTATCTGATGTGAAGACTATAAATGAGATACATGGTTCGGTGTATATATTTTAAACCGGGAGTAGGTACGCACTTGATACTAAAATTAGTGGTCATGCGGGGTGACTCAGTCACCCCAATCCTTTTTTTTTCATGATTATTTTTATTGAATACGATAAAAATCGTAATTGCAGAGAAAAAATTAATTAAGTATACTTTCTCTTAACTACTTTTAAGGACTTTTTAATTTTTCTTTGATAAATGAGGAAAAAAATCCAATCAAACTGAGCTAAAATGTTTCAAATGTGCAATTTTAATGAAGGACACAAATCGCATACACTTTTCACTAATATTAGAGGAATGTTATTTTCAGGCAAAACTGTCATATTTTGTTCAAGTTATTTTAGTTTTATAGTCATTTGATGATCGACAAATAGCATGTTTAACTTTTACTTGCTTGTGTCTTTTTGTAAGGACGAAGTGTATTTTGTGAAATACTTATGGCTTCATATTCTTCTTGGAGTTCTTTAGGTAGCATTTGAAAATTTTCTTTTCGTTTCCTGTTTATCGATTTTCTTATATTTACTTTCGCTATTATGATTAAAATGCATTATTTCTGCAGGTTCCTGTCCTTGATCAGTCTCAACTTCCTCCGATAGAGATCACAAATACCCATTTCTTTTTTTTTATGTTCTGCTCAATTACATTTATAAACTATAATAAGTCGTACAACACAGCAATCAAAACCACTTGGTCGTTCTTATGTAAAATTTCAATGGACTCATAGAAAATATTTTGGAACAGAAGGGTCTGCGCGGTGAACTCAGTCACTCCAAGTACATTAAGATTGTAAGAAAACTTTAGCCACCCCCCCCCCCAAAAGAGGAAGATATGCAACAAATATATATTTAGTTCCCATGATGGCTGTCATACAGAAGAATACTGTCAAGGTCACTGTTAACAAATAAACAGTTTTCCAAGAATTGACGAGTTCGTGAGCCTGGGGGTGACTTTGTGTCTCTCGCGACTGCTTCCGGTTTAACATAACTTTCCATCACGAACACCATCTGCTGCTCTGTGAGTACCACCTGCACCTGTGCATTAATCTACTGAAAAACAGTTCACATTCACACCCAATCGTATCCATTCATCCGGGTCACTTTTATTTCCCCCACCCTGTATAACTGCATCCTAATATTTTGATCAGATACATTAAACTAGGTGTATACATAATTTTTTTAATAAAATAAACCATAACTTATTTTTAAAAAATACTATCGACGCTTCAAAATTTTTAGCATAAGATTCCATTAAAATGACATATATTAAGTAGGGAAAAAGTGCTTCATATTTTATCTAATATGCAGGGGAAGTATTCTAATATGTTTGTTTTCTTAATAGTCAGAGCACATTTTTTTAATTATGAAGCAAAAATATTATTTAAAATCTTGTTACATTTTTTAAAAAGAAATACACCAGAGAGTTTCTGAAACTTTCTTTCAAAACAAAGAACTGCATTTCTAATTTATACGAGCTCTTCAAGCTAAACAATGCTGAAGCAGTATCTTTGATGCAGCTTAGAATATTTAAAGATTTTTTTTTGCACTATTTCAACTTAACTTACATTAAGTAACGAAAAATTCTATTCCATTCAGTTATCGAAGTAAATAGTACCAATATTTTCAAAAGTATTACCTTTATCACAACAAAGACATTCCGATTCTACTGATCATATCAAGCGCAAATAAAATTGTTTTCAGATACATTTCTTCTGAAAATATTCTTTATTCTTCTATTTATCTCATCTATGTGTTTTCACGAGATCGTGAAATGATGAGGTTCTTTTCAAAAGATTCAAATTTGCAATTTAGATTTTTCCTCTAGTCATCAACTGGTGAAAATTCTGCAATCGCTTTTGTTGTTTGTTTTCTTTTCGAATGTGTTTTTTTTTACTTTACGGTGCGTTCGCTATTTGGGTTGCATAACTATAGATATTCTCTGATTGAATTCCATACTAAAGAGTTTTGCAGATGACATTTTTTGATTGGTTTCTGTTTTTGGAAATGTTACTCAAGAAATACTTCGAAATGGCTTTTTCCGCAAGCGTTTTGTATGTCTCTTTATATTCTTCTCTTTTCATTCGATTAACATAAAATCAATCGCTTTTTAGTCTTAGTTTATCATTGTATTGAATTTTTTGTGTGCAATGTTATCAACAAATTAAACACCAGATGTATTACAAGCATAGCCTTAATGCATACTAATTACTTTGCATTAGTATTATAGGGCTATTTAACATTATACATATTAATAGCCCTAGCATACTAATTATTTTTATTGAAGTTTTCGAAAATTAATTTTTTATAAAGTTTGATTTCAGTTTACTTTATTTAAGTAGCTATAAAGAGTATTTGATTCTCAATGAGAACTAACAGTTTGAAGATGCAATTATATGTCTTGTATGACAATTCATCATTTAAATCTGTGTTGTATGAACTTATTATTTAAAGTATTTCAACCAGAATCTATAATTATAAATATTGGACGGATGAGTAAATTCCAGTTGATGAAACGTGATGGTAAAAATTGAGTGTGGCACCACTTGACCAAGGCAACAAGTTATCAATAAGGCACTGGTGGTGACTGCTAATGGTGTGGCTTTTTATTTGGCATGAACTAAGTTCTTTAGTAAAATAGTAACAATTACAGTCTGTAAATGTTTATTTAGCTGCTTGAGGACAATTTGTCACCATTTGTGGACTTCATGTACCCGAAATTGATGGAAATTTTAGAGACGACAAAGTGTCATGTCACCGAGTCAAAATCATTCCCGGTTAATTTGAGGCACTATCTGAACAATTGAGGCAAATAATTTAGCCAATTAAATTGCCAGACATAAATTCCATAGAACATAGAGGCAGTGTATGGTTAAATATTTCTTCAGAAGACTTATTGAGTCAATACTGCATTAGATGGTCTCATGTTGCACTAAAAGGTGTCCGATAATTTAAAAAATTCAATTTGTGTTTCCAGAGATAAATCATAAAGAAAAAGGTTCAAACTAGATGTTCTTGCTTCATTAAACTTAAAAAAGAGTATACAATCAAGACTACAGAATTTTCATTCCTTAAACAAATATCTTTATTTAAATATGCTCAAAAAAGGACGTTAGAATTCTCAATGCATTTTATTAAGAATGCTCCCACACACAATGAATGTGCTCAAAAAACCATTTTTGAGAAAACATTCAAATTTTTCATGAATGATTCGAAAAACGCAAGAAAAAAAATAAATTGCCAATATTAAATACGTTTTTGTATTTAAACTTTAAATTGCAAATATTCAAAGTTCTATTTTAATGCTTGGACCCTATATTTTTTCTAGTAGAACTATTATATGATATTATGCCAATAAAACAACGACGAAATTCCAAGTATAGTTCATCCAATTAAAACTATTAAATTATTTCAGTATCAGTAAAAATATAGAGAGATTTTTCAGTGATACTTGGACATTCGATAAATATTCGATTTTCATTTCATTATAATATCATGGTTAAAAAGAAATTAATTATTGTCGTAAGAATAGAATAAAAGTTCTTCTCCCCTAATTTGTTGCCAAAATTATTTCTGTCAAATAATATATTTCATTAATATTTTTAAAAAATATTTGAATTAAAACCTAAGATCATATTATCTCTCTGTATTTTAATTGAGTCATTGGAAATTTAAATAAAATTTAATATTTTCAAAAATATTTGAAAAAGATGCACACATTCCTATGGGTAAATTATTCCAATTATTTGAACTGTATAATAAACGCTACAACTGAACTGATTGAAATCAATACTTTATTCCAATTTATCACAAAACACATACAATACTGTTTCTGTATCTATAAACTAAAACATATTTAGCTAGAATCTACAATAATACACATAAAACACTTTATATATATACAGACATCAAATAAATACATTTACAATTAAGATTTTACACACATTTACAGCAAAACATGAAAAGTCTTAAATGCTCTGGAATGAAAAATGCTTCACATCAAAAACATCAATGAATAATGATATTACACTTGTAAAACACTTGAGTAACACTTATAATGCTGCCATTGATAAATATTTAACAATAGTTATTATACATACACCAAGTTTATATGTTAAAATAATATTTCAAAACTAAAAATGTGTTACATATTTAAGTTTATGTATTCAAAATGTTCATAATTTTTCTTACCCTTATATCCACTGGTTATTGAAGTTAATATACAGTATTTCTCTTAATATACATGTCAAATACTATCTAAATTTAAATTCACAAAACTATTTAGACTTAAAAATTAGACTATTTATGTCATTTACAAAGTCCAAAAGATTTAGTTATTGAAAATTATTAAAATAAAAGTATTTACATCACAAAGGAACATTAAATAATTTTAGATTTTAAGTTAACTAGAAATTGTTTTAAAAATGTTATTACAATAATCATATGCTTAGATATATTTGATAAACACTTATAAATAAATTTATTGAAAATATACTTATTATGTAAATTTGAAGATGGATTAAGTTTCAAGAATAATTCGTGAGAAACTTTAAATTATATAAGCTTTTAAAAATAAGTAATACGCTTTTATTGAGATTTTATCGATAACTTTAATAGAGATAAGATTAATTGGTTAATTAAGATAAGAGATTCCGTTCGGGTATTCAGAAAAAAATTTAAATTACATTAAATACCAACACGAGTATAAAATACTATATTATAATCTACACATAGATCAGTGAAAAAATTGTATAAGCTTATATTACATTATTAACTGTATTGAAAATTAATACTATTAGTATTTTCGAATTCTGGTGAAAATTATGTGGCTTTAAATATAATACAGTGCAATACATGTTTACAGAGATGAGATTTTAATACCAGATCCGAGTATAAGCTCCTTTAAAAATAATATATTTTCACAGAAATAAATAACATCAAATAAGCACATAAATTTACATTTTTTTCTCACATAAACATCAAAAAGCACATACATTAAAAATAGTTGCTATTACACTAACGTCTATTACAAATACACGACTCTTTAAGCGAAGTTGTTGAAATGCATATATTTTTAAACGTTTAATACTATCTGCATATCTAATACTAAAAATATTGAAATACAATTCGATAAGGATAACATGTAATAACTACATTAGTTTGCTTTTAAATAGTTTACATATGTGTAATAAAAAAAGAAGTTTTAATTGTGCTGAAACATTTCTGAAAAATTCTCTATTGTTTAAATATATAATTGAATTTGAAGTTCTAAATCTTAAGCGCTATGATTCAATTTTAAAATAAAAAAAAATGATAAAAGTATATCTCAAACAAATAATATATTGAATCAATAGTTTTATACCTTGTCAACACGATTACTAACAATTTGCGTCATGTATTTCATAAAGAATATTTTAAAAATATCATTGATGTTTAAAACACTAAGCTCTAATAATAACTTTTACATAAATATGTAAACCTATATAAATTAATAAATTTAAAAGAATGTTTTTGAAAAATGTAACTAAAAATGAGATGACATCATAAATAAAATCTGTATAAAATTACTTTTGAATTTCGTTTCCCAATTTTAACTTCAAGTGATACTACCATAAAGCTCGTAAAAACATCAATAAATTTGGAAAAACAAATTCCACATTTTTTTAGTCACAGAGAAATGTCTTCAATACTCATCGGATTTGACGAAGCCTTGAATTGCGGTAATGCAACTTCATCTCTGACCACTTGACGAAATCTCGATCTGTGTTTCTGTTTGCGTCTGAGGTACCTTGGGCAGCAAAAACACAGCAACTTTGTGAAAGCCCTTCTAAAGTCTCGACTCCAGCAAGCATAAATGACTGGATTCATACCGGAATTGGTCCATCCCAGCCAAGTGACGACAGAGAAGACAAGTTTGGAGTTCATGACACAACTGTCGCCACATATACCCATCAAAACATTTGTGACGAAAAACGGGAGCCAACACAAAATAAAAACACCCATGACAATGCCAAGTGTTTTAGCCGCCTTTCGCTCTTTTGCAAGTTTGCTTATTTTTCTGCTGAGGGAAAAACTCTTCATGTGTCTTGAAGGTACTTTCAAAGAAGTTCTTTCATGGTAATCATCACTGTGGTGATCACCATTTGTTATTTTGGGGTCATATTTTGGGGAAAACACACCACCTCGATGTATTCGCAAAGTAAGTGAAGCACAGTGCTCACCATTGATGGCATGAACTTGTTTCGTTCCCAGTTTTAAGCTCCTTTTTTGTTCCATGGCTGCTCTGTATATTTTGTAGTATGTGAAGAGCATTACTGTTAATGGGACATAGAATGACACAGCAGATGAAAAGACTAGATAACCGACATCTTCAGTAAAGAGACATTGATATTCTGGAGGAGGATATACAGACACAGCCCTCCACCAAGCAATAGCTGGGAATGATATCAGAGCTGAACATACCCAGACGACAGCAATTAGAATGCCAGCTCGTGTAGGGCTCATTTTCCTGGGGTATGACATGGAATCAGTTATAGCCCAATACCTGTCAAGAGATATGACACAAAGATTCAGAATTGAAGCAGTACTAGCCAAAACATCAATTGATCGCCAAATGTCACACCAATCCTGTCCGAATGGCCAGTAACCGTCACATACTTCTAGAACAACACAGAATGGCATTACAACTGCTCCGACAATACAATCGGCTGTAGCCAACGAGGCGATGAAATAATTGGTGACTGTATGAAGATAGGGTTCTCTAGCCACAGCAACCATGACCAGAATATTACCAAATATTGTAACCATACAGAAAAATGACAATACAATTGCGAGTAAATTATTATTGAATGTTGGTTCATATGAAGTAGTGTTTCCATCAAATGGTAAAGTATCTTTTACGGCATATAATACTGAACTCACATTGTTGAGTATAGTAGCTTGCGATACTTTAGAGTCTATTGTTCTGTTTATTAAGTCTATTACATCAGTAACAAGTGGTAGTGTGTAGTCATCAATTAGACTTTCTGATTCAGAATTCAATTGGTAATCTATAACGCCAATAAGACTATTATTGTTACCATTCATACCAATAAGAGTTTCTATAAAGTTTTCCGTTGTATCATTCGATAACATGATGTATCAATTTTAGGTCTGCTTCAGATAATCTCCAATTCCAATGTATTAAAAATTTTATAACATATATTTGATGAGAATAAGCTGTTATTTAAAACTAAGCAATTCCATGCAATTGGTATCACACACACACACCTTTAGATATAGGCATTTTTTGTCAGACAGTTGGCATTAGCAACAACAACAACAGATATAGGAATTTTGACTGTTTCGTAATAAAAAAAGGTGCTCTCTCTGTGTATCGTTTTTAACATTATAAATTAAACTGAATTAGACTTTACAATATTTTAAATTAGGTATTTTTTTTGAATTATTGTTATTTATGTAATTGTGTGAGATCTAAAAATGCATATTAAAGGTTTTATAAAATCAGCTGAAGTAAAAATATAATAGTTACATAAAAAGGTTTTGCTGTCGTTTCATGTCAGAACAATTTAAGTTATTGCACATAATTCACAAGGAATACAAAATTTAGCTCAAAAATAAAAATAATCCAAACCGATAAAACTGCGGCATTTCTGATTCCAAAAATGTAGAATATTCATTTTTAGAAGCTGAACTATTTCCTTGGCAGTTAATCACAAATGAGGATTTTCCATTCCATCGAATGCAATTTCCAAGTTTACAGCACGCTTCCATGACTTCATCAGCTCGAGTAACAACTGTATAACATCAAATCAGGCGCATATTCACTGTAACGAAATCCTCTCAATAATCACAATTATGCGGTTAATTCGTACAGCTGACGAATTATTTCTCCACGGCTTACTCCGTTCCTGATGGCTTTAAACTATTCTAAAATAAATAAAAAAGATTAATTACAGAATATCCAATTATAAAATGTGAATGATTATGCAATTAAAAGCAATTGTGACATGAGGAATAAGTTCATATGTTCTCGTTTAAATTTAGATTTGTAAATGAGATATTAGAATTTAAAATATTTATTTTAAAAAAAAGACATGTATTTGAACGTTCCACAGAGGAAAACTAACACTTCATTTAAAATATGCTAAAATTCAAGCTCAAGTGGTTCTGACAAAAAATACATGATCTAAAAGTTAAAACTCATACAGTAAATAAAATAATGATTAATATCAATTTAAATCTCGACACATTTACAGTTTCAGTAATTGCATTGTACATTTTTACATTACGCATGTATGATATATTTTCTATCATGTAATACTATGAAATGCAAAAGAAAAATGGTTTGCTGTTAAGTCTGAAGATTCTTGACATTTATAACGTATTAATTTCCTTTCAATTTTTCTCTAGTCATTAATTATATTAATATTTTAATTATTGTAGAAAAATCATATTAAATATAGTATTCATACTTAAAACTTTTGCACACAATATTTTAAAATTTTAATAATTCAAGAATCATTCTTTTCCATGTATATAATATTCAAACTATAAAAAACCAAACCTTAAGATTTAATTGAAAGAAAAAAGGAAAATAATTTTGAATACCTGCTTATTTTTACGATTTTGAAAGTAAAGTAAATGAATAATTTCAGTTTAACAGAAGGACAATAGGTATCACTAAATGTTTTTTACCAAATTTTGCTTTCACAGATTACCATAGTTGAAAATTATTAAAATCTCAACAATGTATAGTAGTAAAAGATTTTATCAGAACTATTTTTTTATTCATGGTAGAATATTATAATACTGTTGCGATCAATTAAATTTTATTTTTTCCATAACATACTTTTATTTATCTCTCTGGCCTATATAAGCAAATGAAATAGTCTTCTATTTATGCTCCTTTTGTTTAAGTAAGTAATATGAGTCATAGTTTGGACGTTTTGAGACCTCCAAGGATTGTTCAACGAATTCTTTTTACCTAAGACTATTACAAAAATAAAAGTAAGTACTACGAATAAATGTCTCTATTATTTTTATCCACATCCTTTTTATGCTAAGAATTCTCCATTGCGACACATAGATGTGGAACTAAAATTGTACCTGTATTTTGTTTCAATTTAATTTCTAAAAACTGTTTTTTTTTAAATTATTTTCCTGCAAACTACACATACTAATCTACAAACTATTGCAGAATTTCCTTTTTTAAAGTAATGATAACGTTTTTGTGTATATACAAGGTCTGTTCAAAAAGTATTCGACCTTTGGCCAGAAAAAATATCTTGGTGACATTGTAGGATTGAGATCCAAATCAAATTCAAAGTATGCCCCTTGCACTTTTACACAATATTATACTAGCATTTCTTCCACGGATAAAAACACTCCTTAACCCAGTGCTTCTCAAACTTTCAATGTTTCCGACCCAATATTCAATCATAATTTTCATCGCGCCCCCCTCTTACAATAACAATGTATTGAACTCAATAATAAAATACCTTGACGCTAAACTTACTATAAGACTTGTACCTCTTAAGTGCCACCGAACTTTATAAACGTTTTGCACTCAGCCAGTGCGTTAATTGCCCTGGACGTATATATACGTATTTCCAAAATATGATCTTCTCTGTGCACTGCTATCCATAAAATTATTCCAAAGTCTTTGAAATGCAAAAAAGGGGCCTTGAGAGAGTTTTCGACATATTTACTTATTTCAGAGGATTTGCTTATTTATTCCTTTTCTACCGCCGCCCCCCTCCAGTACACCACATGTGTTCGCCTACGTGTTAAAAAACGGTGGAATTGGAGATAGAATCGCGTAATTTTTAATCGGCATTTAAGGGATTAATTATTAACCGTACAAACTATCAAGATAAGTGTTAATTGTTGAATATAATTTTCTGTGTGAAAATCCGATGGAGTTACCGATAATTATTAAACTAGTTCTTAACTTAGGAGTTAATTCTTAAATTAATTATAAAAATAAAATGCATAGTACTGATATATTTTTAAAGCATTATATCTATGTAAATGTGTATTTTATTTTTTATTATGTAGAATATATTTTATTTGTTTATTTTGTGTAAAATAATAATTTTTTTAATCTTTTGTTTTGACTTTCCAACATGCTCACGCCCCCCTTGTAGGGTTACCAAGCCCCCCTCCCTAGGGGGTGCGCCCCACAGTTTGAGAAACACTGCCTTAACCCCTTAAGTGCTGTGGGCGTGTAAACACGTCCTGCTAAGCTGGTGCCTATAGTGTCCTAGACGTGTACACTCGTCTTTCCAAAGGAGGGCATTTTGCATTGTGCTGCTCTATTTAAAACTAGTCCACGGCTATGGAATATAATAAAAGGCCATTGACAGTGCTTCTAAAGAATTTACTTACTTCGAAAAGACCTGGGGAAGGAATTTGAACGATGGAATCTATAGCTATGCAGTTTTTCTTGATTTTTCATTTGAGGGGGCTGTTTTCTATTCTTCATTTGCTATCATTTTTGCTTACCCTGTGTAATAAGAGCTTTTGTAATTTTTTTTGTACGTATGCTCTAAATGTGGTACTGGAGGATCATATGCAATGCATAGCAGAATATCAGTATATAACACTGAACATATAAGTTGTAATTTTTTTTTATTATATTGTTAACCCTAGAAATTAAATTTGTTACTTTCATTTTATTATTTTATCCTTCCCCCTCCCTTTCTTTTTTAAGGTGAAAGTAAACAATTTTAAAAAGGAAAAAAAAAACGCATTTTCCTTTTTCCGAATAATCCACATAACATAACACGTGCCTGTGGGGAAAACGGTGGCACTGTGCGGTGAATTTCGTAACTTTTCCTTGACAGTTAAGATGTTAAAGGCTTCTTTTGGAATGGTGCCGCCGTCGCGTTCTACATTATCTCATCATTACTCAGAAAACGGAATCCTTTCAATTGCGTTCTCGGAACAGCCAGGTTCAGATTGATAGTCTCCAGCAAGTCCTTTGCAACTGCAAGACAAAGTTGTTTCTTTTCCGCCAACAGAAACTTGGGAACAAAATTCACAGCCGCTCTGCACATGATCATAAAAAATTGCATGTACAGTCGTGGAATTAATCTGGACTTGTTCAGCAGTCTCTCGTACCTCCAAACAAGGATCTTTCATTGTCAGATTTTTCACCTTTTCAACAACAGCTACATTTAGAGCAGTTAATGGCCTCCCAGATCAACTGATCCATAACAACATACAGCCCATTTTGAATCGATTAAGCCACTCCTTAATTTTTGGAGTCCCCACAGCATTAACTCCAAACACTTGCTGAATCTTACGGATTGTTGATTTGGCAAAATTTGACGTAGTACCTCTGCTCAAGTCATTCAGTTATCTTTAGAGAAATAAAACTCCAATGATCACATATAACAGCAACTCTCATTTGCAGAAACGATTGATACACTGGAACGAAGGGGAAAAAAATCAAGCATGGGGATTAAGCTGTGTTCTCCCTCTGTGCTCAAAGACGTCATTTTAGAATCTCTAGTGTGCGCGGGAAAATTAAAGAGCGGGTACTTTTTATAACATACCTTATATATCAGTTTAAGGAGAATCACAAATTAGGAAAACACATAGCAAATTCTATCGTTTGTGAGAAAGTTTACAGAACTGTGCTGCTTTGGACCTTAAATATTCTCATTGTATAGATTTATATTATTAGCAATTATAATATATATTTTTACTTAGAAACAAAATTTAGTATAACCCATTATACAACCCCCCGTTGAACTTAAATAAAAAACTTAAATAAAGATATTTCCTCAGTTGCAATTATAATACGTCAATTAAAGCACAATAAGAAAATTCGATGAATTCCACTGTATAAATTAGATTTATGAGAGGAAAATTTCAGAAATGTGTTTAAAAATGGAAATAAAATTATTCGGATTTATTTATAAAATATCTCCAAGCAACTGAACATAAAGAAAAGGTTTTAAATCTATGCAAAATTTCTCACTTGGAAAATCATGGTGGTGAGAAATTTGCTCTGCATTTTTTTAGCCACTAAAATGAAAAACTGTTTGAAAAGAAAAAATGTACAAAAAGGATCCCAGATTTTCTCTCGTTTTTCGTGACTACAATACAAAGATATTTTTTACTCTAGGAAATTAACGAGAACCGAAGTCTTTTCTGTTTGTTTAAAAGGACAGTAGAAAAACTTCTAAAATTTCCAGCTGATTCAAAGATAAAATAGTTGAAAATGTTTCACCTTCATAGTTGATGTCACACACATCGGATATTCAAGTTTATTTTTTTTTCTCTATAAACATTCATGAAAGGAGTTTCGTTTTTTGCTTGAGTAATTGGATTAGAATAGATTGACAAACTTGATGAATCTACAGATCTTTCAAATGGGTAGAAGAGATTTTATATTAGTGGACTTTAATTTATTCTATCTATAAAAATAGAAGTTTGTAGCATTGGGGTGATTTGGGGTAAAACGATTTCGTATAAAACTCTCGCATTAAGATAAGAAAAGATAAAACACATGTTTTAAAAGCAAATGAGTTATAGTTTATTGAAATATTTATAATTTTATTATTCATGGCAATAATCTATAAATCATACTTTTCGATATTATTCTATACGAGGCGTGTCCAGAAACTAAGTATTGTTTTGGAATTGTTTTTTCCTACGCAAAATTTATTGGTACTTACGTATTACCGCAAACTATTGCCCAAATTACCTATTGGCGAAATGCCTGGTTGCCAATTCAACAAGTACGACTCATTAGAAATCTGGATTTTCAGCTTGACGAGTTTTTAATAGAGTTGGCGATTGTTGCAATAATACGTAAGTATCAATTTATTTTTACATAAAAGAGCATGTGTCGGAAACTATCTTTCTTACATATTTACCACCTTTGTTCAGACATTTGTCATATCGGAAACCAACTTGTCTATAGCCTGTTTAAAAATATACCGTCCTGTAACAGTTTTAGAAATTTTGTGGAAAAATTCATTACAAATCAATGTTATTGTGAACCCTCTGTTTACACGAATTTTTTCATTCACGTTTTCAACTAAACCATCATTGACAACAGAAGGCCGGCACCTCCGTGCTTCGTCATGAACATTGGTGCACCCATCTTTGAAATATCGAGCTCACTTTCTCACCATTCCATTACTCATTACATTTTCTCCTTAAATCTCTACAAGTGACGATGAATTTCAACTTACTTTGCACTCCTTTAGCTAAAAAATGGATTAGAGAATTGACGGGATTAGAGAATGGGCATTTCTCATTTGGCGGGATTGCCAATCATCTTAAACATTTTGAACGCTCAGAAAAACGTGTAAATACAACACAATCTTGCTGTAATTGCGTCACTAGACTGACAATAAGCTAGAAACATGTGTACAAAAGCGTTAAACTGCAAAACTACCACTGCGGTAGAACGAAACGGTATTTAGTTTCCTGACATGACTGGTACATATTGGAGATAAGCTACTTACTCGTCGCGAGATCTCAGTAGCTTTTAGACCAACAGAATTTAAATTTGACAAGCATGTTTCTCTTGTTAAGTAGAGATCCGCTAAAAACAGATTTTACAAAAATATTTTCCCAACGGTGGTTTCGGGGATTTATTTTCAAAAATTCTCGTTTTTGAACTAGTACATCTAGAAATTTACCACTCATGTTGTATTTGTCGAGCCGATATCTACCAATAATGGGGTTTGAGAAAATCGACTCTGGGGTGGGGTTACGGGGGCGTACATGATGAATATACTTCCCTTTTAAATTTAAAGTTCTGACCTTTATAAATCAAGAAATGAGTATTGTAATAATGCTCTTGAATGGAATAAAAAGCTTAATGCTAGGGCTTAGATATCAACAGCTTTAAAACAATATATAGTTATACAACATCATGAAAGGGAAGTTTATATATATAATGGCTAGTATACTCATAATGTATGTAAATAAATAATTTAAGCAAATAATTTTTATTTTGAATACAAGAAAATGTATGAATTTGTATTATTTTCACACCCATAACCCTCAGTCAAATAGGTTTTAATTTATTATTACCATGTGACTACATAATACTTTGTATTTAAATCATGTAATATATTTTGAAATTAAGCTTTCACCGAAAAATATTTATTATGAATAACTTGTTGCATTACATATATATAACTTTGGTTTCATCAAAGGTCATACTGATCCTTAAAATACACTCTAATAATTTTTCATAAAATATATTCTAAAATAAATGATTAAGTACTTAATCATACTAAAAATTTGTTTTTAGTTAATTCCATTCAAATTTAACAAATATCAAAAATAAAACATCTAAAGTAAATAATGTTTAATTTGCAAGCTATCCATTCTATCAGATAATTAATCATATTACTATTAGTTGCATCCAAATTGCTAGTGGAATATAATGGTATATCATGAAACTTTCACTGCCTGTTGCCTATATTCAGCTATATAAGTTTTTACTGATCCATTCAGCAAGAAAAGACTTAGTCTTATAATTCTTAATAAATTGTCGTCTAGCCTGTTTCTATGCGTATAAAAATATGATACTTTTTTTTTTGTATTTCCTGTACCAGTACATTTCAGCTGTGTCAATAGGTAGGCATTGGGTATAATAAAATATAAGCATTTCCACATTGTTGAGTCAACTATTCTATTTAGAAATGGTTCTTTCACATTATTTTTTTGTTTTACCCTGGGAACTTAATAAATATCATTACGATGTTTTGGGTATTCTAACGAAAATTCTATTAATTTCATACCTCAAAGATCTAAAACTTATGTTTTTCCATGTTTCGTGTGTATCATTTCTTGATACATCTTAATGTACATGGAAGTAAGCAAAATTATAAGTATTCATATTCATCTTCCTATCTAAAAATAATCTTACTTATCTAAGTATTAATTACAGTTTTAAGCTTCATTATTTGTTATATGAATGATCGACCATTACAAACTCTTTAAAAAGACTCCATAAATAAACAAAAGGTATTTACGCAGTGATTATAAACATACTGCAATTTACTCTAGACAGTATTCTAGAACGCTAGATGGCAACGAGAGTGATCCTATGTGCTTCGCATGCGTGCGTGTCACACTAGAGTAATGCTATGATTTGTACCTCAAAAAGAGAGATCTGCCAGCGGTCTAAGTGTGGAGATTTTGTATCTGCCGAAAGTAGATCAGGTGAATAATATCCTGGCCAATTTCAGCCTTCTCAAAACGTGTTAACAACTCGGAAAATTTATTAACTTTCTAAAATTTGTATAAATTATAATTTAATTGTTTTGTGTTATGAATCATCCGATTTCGTTATTAGATAAACAACTAATACATCAATAGAGTCTGCCCAAGTAGTCTATCTTGGAGCCTTGTCCGAGAAACCCACTATGTCACAATAGACGAAATGATTAATTATGAGGCCGATTGGTCAAGGGCATGAACGTGGCAGACGTTGCTTTTGACGAATCCTGGTTTCGATTCCATGGACCACAAGTGGCGACTGCTCCACAGTAATTCCTGAAGGTATTTTCATGAACCTTCCCTAACTGATGGGGAATTAAATCAGCATGGTAAACAATTTTGGCCAGTTGCGGAGCCCCAAAATCCGTGGTGTGCCTATCCACAAAGAAGAGTTTCTTAAATCAATATTTTATGTTTGTGTGTGCCTGTGACGTAATAATAAACTTTTAAAAATTGAAAATAAGGAATGATATTTGAACTGTGAACAATGGCCGCGGTAGCCAAGTGGTCTAGGCATCGGATCATGCCTAACGTGTCATGAGTTCGATCCCAGTACCACTGAAGACTCGCCGTGTAGGGGCGCGATGCACGTTAAATCTATCGAGAGCTCAAAAGTCCTCCCATTGGTGTGGTGTGGTAGTTAGGAGAGGGGTGTGCCAGCTCAGGTGTCGTCCACGTCACTTGACCATGATTCAAAATTACGCGGACCGTCGCCAAAAGCCCTCGTGTTACTGAATAGTGCGACGTTAATATTCACTCACTAGCTTTAACTGTGAGCAGGCATCCTTCACGTACTGGTCACCAAAAAATGACGCATAATGATAACGTACTTACAGTTCAAATATTAATCCTTACTTTCAGTTTTTAAACATTTATTATTACGACGGAAACACACAGAAACATAAAATATTCATTAAAAAATTTCTACTTTGTGAATAGGCGCACCGCCGATTTTGGGGCTGCGCAATCGGCCAGAGTCATTTACAGACTGAATTCTACATCGGTTGGGTAGGTTCATGTGGAAAAATTTCTCTTTAGAAGTTATTGTAGAGCAAGTCACCGCACCACTAAAAATCTGTAGCGTAGAGGCAGATGCCCATTATATATAAATCGGTCGAGGTTCAAACTTTGGCGGGGAATGGAAATTAGGAGAGACTGATACCTCTTCAGTTGTCGTCTTCTTTATTTGACTGCGGTTATTAAGTAATTATTCGTATGTTCGTCGTCAATATTAACCCCCCGGATGGTTTCAAAGTGTGACGTTTATTAATAATTAATCGAGAAAATAATTAATCTTTAAAAATCGCTCATATCTCCACTTGTAGAAAAAAGACTTCTGAAGCATTGCAAGGATATATACTTATTCTTTATTACAGGGCCAGGTATATTAATCTTCTCTGTTTTAAAAGGCAATTATAAACAAACAAAAAAGATACAGAGAAAAGTATTTTATTTGTGAACAGCCAATACGATGCTACCTTATATTAATTAGTTTTAAAAATTATGTCCGTTAAATAGCGTCTTCCAATGGTGACACATTGACGAAGTCTTTCCCGAAAGTTGTCCATAGTTTTTCGAGTCCTTTCCGATGGAATGGCAGCCACTACCTGGATAATTGCCACCTTTAGTGCTTGCAGGGTTGTAGGACGATGTTTGTACACTTGCGCCTTTAAGTGCTACAAAGAAAAAAATCACAAGGTGATAAATCTGACTTCCCTTGGGGGCCAGGCGATGTCTCCTCGTAAAGAGAGAAGACGTCCGGGAAACAGCTCTCTCAGAATGCCCAGCAAATGCTGAGAAGTGTGAGCTGTGGCTACGTCTTGTTGGAACCATATTTCTACTTCTTCATGGTTCCCGAGAAACTGGTTTAACTTTGGTTGGACGAAAGTCTTGATCCTGTGACAGAAGCGATCTGAATTAACCGTTACTGTTCGTATATCTTCTTCGAAAAAACAAGAAACCCACACACCCAATTCAGCAACGGTGCTCAAACTGTCACACGAGAATTGTGAAATGGCCGTTGGTGAAGCACTTTAGGGTTTTCTGCTGCCATCTCCCCTAGCGAATATTTTATTTATTCACAGTGCCTAACAAGGGGAAGTGATTTCTCATCAGAAGAAATCAAAACAGCGACAATATTCTGAAGAACTTTCGGGAAAGACTTCGTCAATGTTTCACCCTTGAAGGGCGCCTTTCAGCAGACATAATTTTCAAAACCAATTAATGTAAAACGGCATAGTATTTGTGGTTCACAAATAAAAGACTTTTCTCTGTATCTTGTTTTGTTTGTTTGTAATTGCCTTATGAAGGAGGGAAAGGGTTAATACTTATATGAACCTATATTTATATGAAATATTGTTAAAAATCCATATATACTTCTTCCTAATACATTTAACCTTTTATAGAACACATTAACACGATAAACATCATCAGTCATCACGAGCTCTTAAGAGTTTCTTTTGTTCAAATCATTCTTATGCCTACTAATGTGTTTATACATAGACTTTGTATTGTTTCCAGAAGCATACATCCTTTCAGATTTATGGTTAATAAAACTCTCTCTTTTCCTATTTATTGCTACTCTTTAATTCAAGAAATATTTTTCCTAATTAAATATTGTTTCAAACTTTAGAATTTTTCTTACAATTTTCAGCAATTTTTTGGAAAATGAATCTAATTATAGAGGTAATAATGGCAAATTCAAAAAATAAAGCTCAAGTCAATGCTGAAACATAAAAATTAGAAAAAAATTGTTATTTTTAAAAAAAAGTTTAATTTTATTATAAAATATTTTTAAAAACAAGGTGATATAAATCAAATATTTAAATTAATTTTTTTACATAGAATTTGCTTTAATTTTTAAAGACAGCATAAAAAGGACACATACTTAATATTAAAAACACCATTAAGGTTTCATTTATCTGTTATTCTTTGAAAAGGGAATTCAAAATTTACTATGTAAAAAAATTGACTTGAATTTCTTTGGATACGATTGGTAAAATGCATGATTTGTAAGGATATAATTTTGATATTGTGTAATATTTGTATGCTTTTTTTCACCTGTTTTTCTTAGTTATTTACACTAAAAGGTTGATTTTTTTAATAAAACTATTAATGAAAATTTAACAAAATTTTTTGAAAGTACAATAAGAAGTAGCAGTATATAACTCTATTTTCTAGGAAATCTAATAATATGCATTAAGTGCATCTAGTTTTTTTAATATGAAACATTTTTGAGAAATATACATATTTTAGGGTTGTTTTTGTGTTGTAGTTAATTTTAATAATAAAAAAATTCGTAACCGTTACTTATGAAATTGATTACCTATGTTTATTTATTTGTTTGGAAAAAAGAAATATCTAAAATTGTTCGTTATGCTGTTAAGGAAAATAATTACAAATGAATAAAAATAATAATTAAATATATTATTTGTGAAATTCTTAAGGGGAAAAAAATATAGAATCCTTCAGTGATTTCGTTATATCTCTTCTCAACAACTTATGTACTGTCTGAGTTATTTCCTGTTTTTATACTTGTAAAATAGTGTCTTATTCATCTTCAATCCTTCAGAAAAATATTCTGCATCTGTCCACTATTCAAAAGATCGAAAATCAGATTCACCCCAGTCTCATCTCAATATTGACTGTCTGGACGTATTTTTCTGGACTTCTACATTGATTCAACATAGTTTCCGGTACCTTTATATTCATTGCATTTATCACGTATCTGGCTAACCCGTATCAGATATCGATACAATGGAAAATGCAACTTACTATTCAGTCACGAGATTATATGTATATGAAAATCCTTTTCTGCCAAATTCAATACTATCGTATTTCTAGAAGGAATTTGGACAACTTTAGGGGATAAAATTTTTTATCCGATTTCTGAATTTTCACCATTTAAATAGGTCCCATTTTGTTTACCTGACGGTTTCAAAAGCCACAGTATGATTTTTTAGTTTAGTTTACCCTTTTCCTTTAGTTCAGAAGAAAATGACTATTAGAAAGTATAATTGATGTCCGCAGTAACCCTTTTTTGTTCCCAAATATGCACCTACAGGGAGATAAATGGGAAGTAAATGTATTGTTAAATAAATGATATAAATTATTTTGTGTGTGTTTGATAACAGGATTACGAGGATTGATAAAAAAAGTTACAAGTCGAATAAAAAATATTTATTATTAATAGACAGAAAATACAAAAGGGAATTTAGAGGTATACATGCTTATCACATTTCGACGTAATCACCAAGTACATTTTGGCATTTATCAGAACGAAGGACCAACTTGTTTAACTCGTCTTGAGAGAAATCAGGCCCTAGTCCAGGTCTCGACGGATGTGTTCACAGAACTATCTTAGAATATCGCAGCACATCAGAAGCGATATCTGGCATGCTACCATAGCTAAGTCCCAGCTCTGACAAGATTTCACACAGTTAGTTACCCGTCGATCATTTTGAATCATTTCTTCAATTCTAGCCATGAGTATTTCTCTCGTTGAAGAACTTGGCTGTTGAAGGCTTGGTCTCCAATTGGGGGGGGGATCTCCCCAATATGTAGTTTTCAAATGCTACGGCTTGTAACCTTTTTCTGACCAACCTCCTCGTAAATACTAAATCTTGCTACTTTCCCCCTAAAATTTATCTTGATTCCTAAAGATACTTCTGTTCGGGTATGATGCAAAATTAATTTGGGTGAGTAAGATTTAGCTGCATTAAGTATACGTGTATTTTAATTTAAAAATAATCTGTTTCGAGTGTTTAGTTAAAATTGATTATTACAATTCTCATATAATATCTGGAAAAAGAAGTTGCCGTGAAGTATGTACTCTACAGACTCTTATTGACAGCAGCAGTACAGCTATTTACAGATTTTGTTGTTGTTAAGTTATGCTATAAATATAACTGAAACGCTGTCCTTTGGACATTTCTGTAACAATTAAACAAGTACGTGTGACGTTGTTCCACGTTCGGAACATATGTTTCTACGTTTAATATGAGTCATATTATTAATTCACCTGTATCAATCAAAGAAAACAAAGATAAAGCTGGAAATACTTGAGTTAGATTTGAAAGCACCTATATCTCTTATTTTCAAAACATGGAAGGAAAGGAAAAAATCTGTCAACATTAAGAATAAATAAGATAAAAAAAATCTCATCAAATCTCGTAACCGAGGAGTTTTGAAACGAATGGTGACAAAAAATCGCATCAATTAGCTTCAGAACTCTTGGTAAGGTTTAAAGATGAATGTGGGAGCATATCAACATGCAAATGAGATGATATTGAAAGAATAGAAGTCCACTTTTATATTGATACATAAGAAAAACACTTGTTTCGGTAACTAAGAGGGAAAAAATGCTTCAATTTGCAAAACAGCAGGAACTGAATTATTGAGGACTGGCTAAATGCAGTCTGATGAGTTAAGATTGTCTATTCTAGAATGGTGAGCACATCAGGGAAACAATGATCCTTAAGATGCGTTCTATAAAAAGTGTTAATTGGGCTGGCAAATAGAGACAATATTATAATGAGGTTTCTTCAATAGATGTAGTTTTTAGAGCAGGGATTCACAAAATAGTCTATATGGAGCCACAGGGGTCTATGGCAACCTGAAAGGGGTCCACGTAAGTGAAAAAACAATTTGGAATCCATGAGGGAGAAATGGGGGTCTACGATAGTTAATCTCTTAAAACCAGATCTTGACCTTAATTTTAAAAGAAAATTTAATCAACTGGAAACCGGATCTACCTATTCAACAAATTTATTTATAAACTTATAAACTTAATTTTCAGTTATAAGGTAACAGCATAAAATTTCCCAAAACAAAGACCAGGGTTTCAGCATTTTTTGCCAGAAATTAGCTAGAGAAGTATAATTTTGGGCGTCGCTAATTTACCTAGTTTTTCATTTTGTCACAGACAATCTGCCTGGAAAAGGACGTTTTAATCTACGTTCAGCATTTAAATGCCCTTTATTTAGATTTTGAAACTAGGTTTGAGAATGCTTTGAACATTGTGATACCACAGTAGGCAATAAATTCTTCATGTGGTCACATTGAAACAACAATGTCAGATTACAAGAACTGATTATCGGAATTGGTACTAATGAAGATCTTAAAGTAGCTTAGAAACGAATGTCAGATATTTTGGTTTTAGAAAGAAAAATCTGCTATTAATCCCGAACTATGGAATATCTTGAAAATACTTTAATTGCTTTTTCAAGTGAAAAGGAGTTACAACGCGATTTCCAATCTCCGAAAGAAAAAAAAAAGTCTAAACACTACTAACAGAAAAGATTTAGGGATAAACCTGAAGAAATTGACACCAAATTCTTGAAAATTTGTTATTGAAGCACCAGATTCATCCCTATTCTCATTTATATATAATTAAAATTTTAATTCAATTTATAAACATGTGTTTCCTAAGTTCTATAAACATTGTGCTTCTCTACAGTTAGAAATTTACATTTTGTAAAGTAAGTAGTTCTACAACAGCTGTCAAAAAATATTCAAGCAAAATCCAATATTAAGTATGTAAGGTCTACCCCAAACCAAAAAACATGGCAAGGGTTCTATGAAATAAAAATGTTTAGGAAACTCTGCTCTAAAGGAAGTCTTTCAAGGTAGTACACACTCGAGTACTCTTAGTGAATGGGGAGGGGGGGATTAAAGTAAATGAGCAGTCGTAAATTTTAATTTTCTCAAATATACTTGAAACGTTTTAAATAAAAAGTCAGTTTTACAAAGAAATGCACCATTCGGCCTTAAGATTTTACTATATATAAAATCGCATAAGAATAAATCGAATTTAAAAGGGAATAGGTGATATACAAACTTCTGAGATAATGTTATACATTTCATGAAATATATTTTTTAAATGTATTTAGGGAACTTCATTCGTTCTGTTATTTTATACTGATCCCTTATGCTGTTCAAAGAGTAGTATATACTGCTACTATAGTGTTTAAACCAGCTTCTTTATCGATCGATAGCAGTTCGTAGATAAGTCCTGACAAGCCAAATTCTTCAGCAAGATTGATGATATCGGGTGTTCGACAATGTCCATGTCCAACCTTCAGAATGTCATTTATTCGTCAATTCGGTCTTGTTTGCTTTTACTTAAACACTACCTTATCATTCTTGATGCTTTGGGTATTGACACTTTTGATCATTGTCAAGACTTTCTCATGTTTAGTATGTGTGTATATAACTTTATTTTTATTTCTTTATAAAGTGTGAGTCTGAAAACTTTTCTGAAAATATTCAGACACATTTTTCTCAAACTAATTCTTTAAAACTCACTATTTTAAATTTGATGAAGTTTTTTGAGTCCTTTTTTGATACACTTTTTCAATCACTTGAAATTTCAAGTCTTTCACATTAACAATTTTGCTTAATTTCCATTTTTCATGGGGAAAAAAAACGATATTAATTCTGTTTCAGTTATATCGAAAATTTTAAAAATTTGAATTGACAAAATATTTGTTTAACATTGAGATATATTTTACGTTAGCTTTTCCCAAACTGTAGAGTGCACCCCCCCCCCGCCCAAGAGGCGTGATAACTTTACGAGGGGGTGGGAGCATATTGAAAAGTCTAAGACAAAAGATTAATTAAAAAAGTTATTAATTTACTAAAAGTAAACAAGACATTCTAACATAATAAAAATTTGTTAAAAAAATTAACACTGATATAAAGTGCTTATAAATGTATCAGTACTGAAGAATGTATTTTATAATCAATTTAACAATACTAAGTTAAGAACAAGTTTAATAATTACCAGTGTGATCCCATAAACTTGTCATATATATAATTATATACAAAAAAATAACACTTGTCTAAATAATGTGTACAGTTTATAATTAATCCCTTAACTATTACTTAAAAGTTACACGATTCGCTTCCCAGTGCCACCGTTTTCCACGTAAGTGAAAATTATGATTGAATATTGAGGCGCAATTGTTGAAAATTTGAGAAGCACTGTTCTACGTTATGCTATTGTTTTAGTACAATCTTGTAGTACTTTAAATATGTATATCTTTCCTTTCATCAATTTCTGTCTTTAAATCCGATACGGGTTAAAGATTACAAAAGTTCGTTCAGATAAACGTTTCCAAATAAATGCCATTTTGCTATATTAATTTTCCAGTAATGCATGTGGTTTCTTATTAATCGGACTCAAATATATATCGTTGTGGATTAATCGCTAATGTTGTCTCGTTCTCTGCCCTTGGCGATACAAACTGATGTTACTAAGCGTGTTTTCTATTCATATCTATATTTAGGATACGGTGCCTTAATTGGAAATACGAGATTTGATAGATACTTCTGCCAGGGTTCTTAAATTCAGTATTAATTTTCCTTATTCCTTGCATGGAATATTTTAGGTATGCTCATATGATTCTCAGAGATTCTTGATTAATATCTGGATTAATTAATTTCAGTCAGTGTCTTTTACTACAGCATTTTATTGCTGTATAAAATATCAAAAGTCGCCTGAATTTTCGCAGCATATTGTGGCATTATTAAAATAAAGTTTATGCAGTATATATTTTTAGTTTAAGGAATTTTCCAACAGGGTTTGAATTATAGGAAATATTTTATCAATTTGTGTTTCAAACTAAACTATTAATGTTATATCACCTAAAGCATTGTGGAATAAAAAGTTTTTTACGACTGTTTATCAACGTCTAAAATGTGTGTGTGGGGGGGGGGGAGATATCATTGATTTTAATTTATCCCAGATTCTAACAGGACATGGAAATTTTAAGAGCTATTTGTCTATGTTTAATTTAATTAATTGTGATATATTTATTCTTGTGGTTAGGCTGCTGAAACTACTGAACATGTATTGTTGTACTGTAACCTATATTTTTATTATAGAGAAAAGTTTTAAAAGGAGTTGAAATGTTTAAGTATTTCCTGGTCACCTGTACTGAAAGCTTTAATGTTATAAAAAATTGTTTACTTTATAGATTTTTATAGCTTTATTGGTATATCCCCTTATTTATATTTGTGTATTTCCTTCCTTCCTTTTTATTTTATATTTTTATTTTAAATATGTATTTTGAATTTTGTTTTAAATTATATAATTGTGTTATTACTTACATCTGTAAGTCTCATGTTATGCAATGTGGGGCATGAGGTGTTTTGCAAATAAATAAAATAAAATAAATAAATAAACTAAATTGAGATTCCAAAAGCTGTTAGTCTTTTTCAGCTATTTTGGGAGAAAAGCTAATTAATATTTATAACCGATACTGACCGAATATATACACAGTCGACTCTCGATAATTCAAACCTTCGATAATACGAACATCTCGATAATTCGAAGTATATGCTCAGTCCCTAAAAAAACTCTTGATATTTCTAACTAACACAACACGTTTGGGTACACTCAATATTTCGAAGTTAAATCTATGGCTGGTCAGACTACAACACGTGATAGTTCAAAGTTATCGTATAAAACTCTCGACAATTCGAACACTCACTATCATGTACAGTCCGGTAGCAAACAGGTTTGAGATTACAAGTTTTTTATTGTCTGCGTGTCACCCCTGGAACGTAGACCCTTTGATGACCATCTGTCTGCTATCCCTTCTTTGTGTTTTCCGGTTCCTCAGGTGAAAAGACACTTTTATTGCTTTCCTTCTTCATATAGACTATAGACCAACCACCCCGTTGTCAGCTGTCCATATCTTTCGTTTAACACGGGGCTTTGCTACACATGTGATCGGAAAAGATGTGAAGAAAGGATGCGTAGGATTGTGTATGGATGTATTGAAGGTATTTTTTAATACAGGACTTTTAATTTTGTATAATATTTATACTGCATACTGTATATTTTTTAAAAATATTTTAAAATAATTCTATACATATGTACAATTGTTGTTTTACTACATAGTTTTGAATTTAAATGTGTTAGAAAAAGAATTTTCTTTGTGAATTTCAGGAGTTTTTTCTAACCCTCCTGATAATTCGAAGATTTTCACTGGTCCCTCCAACTTCGAATTATTGAGAGTCGACTGTATATATAATTTAATATCCTCAGACTTTATTTATATACATTGTACGATCTTCATTTTTTTAAACATATTTTAAGATTAATTTAAAAAAAAATATTCCAAAAATAGTCTTTTTATATTATGCTTACTTTATTTTTAACCAAGTGAAATATACGATTTGAAATGAGTTTTTTTAAATGTATCATAATTACCTCCCCTCCCCCCACACACTCAGGGTTAGAAAATGTTTAATATTAGACTGAAAAATAATTAAATAAATAAAATGCATATGATGAAGATACAACCCAGAATATCAAAACATGATGTTAAACTGAATTAAGGAAAAATAGTTTTTACGTCATAAAAATAGCAGCTCTGAATTATCTTAAAATTTTGAATACAATGTACCTATTTGCAAATACTCTTAGGATATTTCTTTCACATGAGTACATATAAAATAAATTGGTACCCAAAAATTAAATCTGTTCAGTAATTGTCTTATGTTTTTTAAATGCTTAATCCTTTACGCATCATTATCATAAATATTTAAATTACATTCTTTGTCTTCATCGTCCACCAATAAAATGCAATACAACTGTTTAGGTACATAAACACTATACAATTTCGAATTTCTTAGAACTATTATTTATTAGAATTTTGTCTTAACGATATATAGGTGCATTAAAATCTAGTTAACGTGTATGCAACGTGTAATAATTAACGAAACGTGTTATAATTTATGATTTAATTTAATTTTTTATAATTATAATTTAATGGCTACAATAAATTAGTTTAATTTGATAATTTTTCCATTTATACATGAAAAAAGTATTGCTTCAACTTTTTAAGTACAAAAATGATTCAATTGTTCAATGGTTCAATATAAAATAGTAATAATTATAATTATTGCTAATATTATTTTATTATTTATCTCTAAAATGTATACAATTTCACAGACAAAATGCCCATCTTATACAAAGGGTAAGAAACACATTTTTTATAGATTACTTCAATGTAGAATAGACCAACTACATGAGTGCTTGTCGTTCATTGTGAAAGTTATTACTTTTTCTTTTCCATCAATAATAGGGCGGCACGCGATTATACATGTCCATGAGAAAGTTGTCAGTAAGTTTTGATTGGCTGTGGAACTGTCTCCTTTAAGCTATTATATTGATAAAGAGACTACTTTATAGCTTGATAGCTTTTCTTAGAGCTTCATTCTCTAAGTAGATAATTATAAAATAGTTTTATGTGGTATTTTCCGATAAATCCTTATATTTTAAAAACTGGCTGCATAATGTTTTATATTTGTGCTCGTAAATTGTCTAAATAAAATCAACATAAAAATTTTAAAAAAACATATTTGAAATAAATTTGTAAAATAAATTTAAATTGAAACTTCGTTTTAACTGGGAATTAAATAGTATGGAATTCTTTCCTTTTCGTAATTACTAGAAAACATAAATTTATTGATATAAATAATAAATTTATTTAATATAACTGGTATTGAAATCATATACTTCACTATAAGGGAATATTAGTCATTTTAACTTAACATGTGATATAGTTGTGTTAAGTGAAATCTTCATCACTCATATGCAGCTAATGCCTGAGAAGAATTAATTCCTTTTTGTGAATTTAGAGTTATTTTTTTAAAAGGATAAGGGGGGGGGTAACTTCACAAAGTTAAGTGGAAAAAAAATGGTTTTTCAATTTTTATTGGGAAACAGACTACGGCACCGTCTGCTTTTGGGTAAGTGTTAACATTAAACCACGATTTGAAAAGAATTAACACAACACACAAATGGTGCAAAATAATGATCATCTTACCACTTTGAAACTTTACACAATTTAAAATATTTATTTGTATAATATTCATATAAGAGCTTTTTGTCAAAGAAATTATTGAAAAAAAATACTGATATAAAAGATGAAAATTTGTGCATGTTTTAAAGTATTTCACATGTTAATCCACATGCGAGATTTTAAGGAGAAAATTACTCCAAATTTGTAACAATTCTCTCATAAAAAAAATTATTATGATGCAACGACTCTACATAAATATTGTTCTATAGATCGGGGTTTGAAGATTTTATGCTATCAAAGAGCGAGACAGTTCTTCAGGAGCGGTGAACATTTATTGTCCATACACAATTCTTAGAAATACAGGATACAACAGCAAAATTTGCAAAATAAATCCCAGTAAGTCTTCACACTTCTTACAGCACTCAGATACTACTATCAGTATTTAGAAATACAAATACGTATTGCATTCACAAGTAGTGGCTCGATCGAAGCAATTCTTCAACAGCTCAAGACAATACTAACTCAGTTTTGGCGAGCGATTCAATATTTTTAAGCCGTCCGGATCTTTCGAGAAAAGATCCACTAATGTCATGGGTCGTGATACAAATATATTTCACCAGTAATTTCCAGAAACATCCACATGATCACCAAAATGGTCGCCAAAAATGATGCCAATTTGGCTCTTTCACCAACATTTTGCCAAGTTTTCATTGAGTCACCATTATAATGTAAAGAACGGTGTTTCTTGCGAATTTTTACAATTTTAACAGGAAAAAAAATTTAACGGAAAGTAATATGAACGTATTATTTATACTGATATAAATTATTTACACTATTCTAAGCATTCATTACTCAGAATTTGTAACAAAATTAATGAATGTGATACCAAGTATTTTTTTAAGGTTTTCCCTAAACTTTTTCCTTTTTTAACATTATGGAGTTAGGGAAAATGAGCTGCACGAAGTGACCCCTTAAGTTTTATTTAGCTTTTTATTGATATTATTTATAAATGCATTAACAGACACCACAAAGATATTTCTCACTCACTATGAATAAAACAACAATCATATAATACTTTATATAAGGGCATATATTGCGGATATGCTCCCATGCAAATATTTAGAACAACACATAACTATCATTTAATATTTTCCAAAATATATTGATTTATATTAGTTCTTTTTAAAATCCTCAAAGTAGATGTAAGGGAAATATTGCTCATTAAAAGAAAAAAGAATTAAACTTTACTTCAACTTAACTATTTTCTGAAAGACTTCTTATAATTAAAAATAAGAGCCAAACATCATTAAGTTTTATCGGAAAAAATAAAATAAATAAAGTTTGCAATTATGGATAAAAATGTTCCATGTCACGCTCTAAAAGAATACTAGACGTATTGCTGATCAAGGTTTTCTTCCAAGCTGAATGAAAGGATGATATACTATTTCCGCACTCTCATTCTATTATACTAAGCGATGACATGTGATGGCAAAGTACCCGTATGAGTAACGCAAGAAACAAAAACAAAAAAAATTCAAAAACTTTTTCTCAGTATATCAAGATTATGAACCCTTAAGGACGAGTTCATTAATTTTTCGTGTATTTTCATTATGACATGCTCTCAACAATCTACTAACTCTAACTGTGTACGAAACGTCATCTTTTGTTTGAAAAAAACATATCTTAGATATCTGATGTCTAATAATGATGTATGAAAATTCATAAATAAAAATTTGGATACCTTAGTTTAATATAAAAATAAATATTGTTTAAGTTTTTGAAAAAAAAAACATATTTAAAAGGCTGGAAGAAAGCAATTTAGATGAAGTAATTAGTAATAAATTCAAGCACGTTATTAATGTAAATAAAATAAATTTTAAAAAATCTGATATACTTTTTGTCAACCTTAGGAATATGTAGTCTGCAAAAATTGCAGTCTGCTGTAGGCCTTAACTGCAAAAATAAAACAGTTGTCTGTCTCAAATAGTTCTAAGACCCGTCTGGATGGCGTAGTTGGTTTGTCGCTGGCCTTGTACATCCAAGTTTGCGGGTTTGACAGCGTCCATGTTGCATGATTATGAGAAGTGTTAAAGATCTCTGAAATGTCTGTTTGGCTTGGGTTCTCTCAGAAAAAATTAAAAAATTCCCAGAAACATTTCGCATTATAAGAGGTCAGGTGGCTTCTTCTGGGGAAGAAACTGGGCGTCAAAATTAAATTGCTGTGATTAGTATTCCACCTACATTGTGCGGCACTAAAATTATACCAGCTCGAGGGGATTGCACTAGGTCTGCAAACGTAAATACCAATCTTCAGTCCCATTAGAAATAAAAAATAATAATTCCAAAAAACTGTCCAATTAGAGAATTTTTAAATTATACTTATGTATATATATATCAAGTTATTTAAAATTTATCTATGCAATGATTTTTTATTTTCTCATTCCGAATTTCTGCATTATCCTTACAAAAGTTTTTAAAGTATTTCTCTGAAATATGTTCACACCTCAGCTTCTAGGAAGAAATAACCTATCTCAGTTTACCTAAACTTGTAAACTGTAACAACAAATTCAGAAGTAAAAACAAATCGTTTTCTTGAAAGACATTTGACGAAATTGTTTAAATGACAGTTAAAATTGTCTTGTGAGTCAAGTTTTCTTTTTTTCGAAATGTCAGGGAAGTCTTTGAAGCTTTTCACCGCTCTTTTAAAACTTGATTTAGCATGACATCTTGGTTTTATATTTGCTTTTCTTGTCTGCGTCTGAAAACGAGTACTTGGGAAATGACAGACATCGAGTAAAATTTGCTTAATTCCCTTCTCAAGTAAACATCATATATCTTAACTGCATCATTATCTATCAAGAATTAACTTCTTTGTTTTTGATACTGTTTTCAGCTCATTATAGTTACTAAATGTTAACTTTTTTTTAAGAATAACGTTCAGCTTTTTAAAATATAGACTGGATTTATTTTTACTACTGCTACAAAAGCGTTACATTTAATTTATTTAACCTAATGTTTATCAAACTTTCAATATTTGCGACCCAATATTAAGTCGTAATTTTCAGCGCACCCCCTCATACAACAACCACGAGAAATGCTTAGAAAAAAAGTTTACAAGCCGCAGCATTTGAAAACTACATATTGTGGAGAAATTTTGTTTCTCCAGATTGGAAACAAATCGCGCTACTTGTCATACAGCTGGTTTTTGGGTAGGTAATGAAGGTTCCCAGATGGTCCAGGACGATTGAAATGGCAAGAGCTTAGGAAATTGGTCTCGTTTGGAAGTGCGAGCCGCGATTCGATTTTTATGGGCAAATAATGTGTCCGCATCTGACATTCACAGTCAAGTCGTGGAAGTTTATGGTGAACAAGCAATGCGCAGACAACATGCAGCGAAATGATGTCTTCGCCACGTGTTCCTCCTACCCAAGTTCTTCAAAGACGGAAATTAACACCCCCGACACGAATCGAAGAATTCATTCAATATAATTAACAGGTAACTCTGCGCGAAATCTCATCAGAGCTGGACTGAGGTATGGTAGTGTGCAGCATATTGTTTCTGATGTGCTGCGATACTCCAAGTCAGTGCAGTGAAAGCATTCGCCGAGACCTGGCTCGATGAACAGGGATCTAATATCTATTAAGACGGGTTACAAAAGTTGGCTCTGTGTTCTGATAAGTGCCTAAATAGACTTGGTGGTTATGTGGAAATGTGATAGTCACGTATGTCTCTTAATTACCTTTTATATTATCTGTCTATTATTTATAAATACTTTTTTATTCGACTTGTACACTTTTTTTTCTGATCATCCCTTGTATGTATTGAACGCAATAACAATGTACTTCGACGCTCAAGCTACAATGCGAATTTAATTATAAACTACACAATTATTAAGCTTTATATTTACAAGCATCCATGCCTTCTCCAGGATTCGAACCCAGGCCCTACGGCACAGCAGTTAGTGTCACTAACCATTATACTTGATGGGCGGCATCTTAGTGTGTTCAAAGTGTAAACTACGATGAGGAGAATGTATTTTTGGAATATTATAACTACGATTTTCAGATTTTATCCAATGAAGTCCTGTCCTGTATATTAAGAATATATAGTTGTATTTCTTCGAGCCTTTTAGTATTATTCTTTGAAACAGTATCTAAATAAAATATTTCTTGTTCAAAATTGTACGGATTATTTCCAATGAATCATCTTACAATGCTCATATGATATTTTCTAAAAAAAATTGCATTGAAGTTTCATTCATACCACAAGACGGATGAGATTCTGTTTATTTGTATTATAAAGTTATGTATGAAAATCCAAAAAAAAACTACTACGTCATTCTTAAGGATCTTGGTTAACAATAGGTGTAATTTTTAATTCAATTGTAATTCAATTAAAATTCCACATTCAGTAACTACCATATAAATTACGCAGTATCCATCTATAAGAGCTGGTTTCTGTATTCACTTGACTTTGATTAAATATCTTCACATTTCAATACTGTCACCTAGATGGTACAATGGTTACCGATGGAGTTAGATTAGATAGTGGTTAGATTGCCATACCGAGGGCTCAAGTTCGAATCATGGAGAAATCATGGATGTTTATAAATATATAGATAGTAATTAAGGTGGACAATTTAAATATTCGTCGAGCCGAAAATTCTCTTCAGGAGTTAATGATACGGGAAGAGGCGTGGGAAATCCTTGAAACTCTCCGGAGTGTTTATCCTCAAAATTGGGGTACAACGGGGCCAAAATGTATTGTCACCTGCATTGTGTTGAGGGCTGGGGCCAAAACGACAGATTTTAAGCCCCTTGCCACGCGTTGGCCTTGATCTCACATCGCCAATTGGGTAGCATTAGTGACAACAACAACAACGTTCCAAAAATTCAAAAGAAATTACAAGTAAAATATATTAAATCCACACCTATACATACACGCATTACTATCTCTTAAAATTAGCTGAATCGAATATGATCCAACGGTCAATTAGTAAGTAAAAATTAATGATTTCCTTAATTATGATAATATAAATTGAAATAACATGCACTTCATTATTTTTTCCCTTTGATATCCTGCATTAAATCAAATATTTTAATTTTTTAAAATAAATAACAGATAAATTTTCAAGAATATGAAGATTGTCCATCGCTAATTGATTTGATCCTTTATGTGATAATTTAAGGCATGTGACATTTTTACGGAATCAATACCAATCATAAATATCTAAATATGAACTGTTACAGATAATTAATAGGAGAATTAAATTGTAATTCATCAACTCGACATATATATTTTTTAAACTCGTGCATTGAAGGATTATTTGCTGAGAGCTTCTTCTATTTCATGTCACAATACATACTTTATTTCCATGAAATTTAAGAAAGTTTGAATACCATATCAAACAGTAAAAAACATTTAGAAATTTAACAATAGTTTGTGTAACTTTATTTTTTTATAACGCAATGTTTCGTAACAAACATTACTTTTGTTTTATTTCTGCATTTGACCTTTTGATTCCACCCTCGAGAGATTTCATTTTCTTTAGTAGTAAAAGAGTCGTATAAGTGGCGATAACATATCTTTTAACCCGGTCTAAATACACGCAGAACTGCATTTTCTGATTAATTAACTCTCAGAATACAGAAGTAAGTTCAGATCTGAAAAACCTTATAAGACGAAACATAGTAAAATTAATCCTCGACTGCTCTACAATTCCATGCTCTAAATAATCTGGAACATAGCTTCAGATTCTCTCCAGGAAATGCACAGTTCCTTTTTATGAGTCATAAAACTGAGATGAATGAAAATATATTTTCTACAACGAACTTTAACGGCTTGAAGTGAAATACAACAGTTCAGTGGAACCTTTCAGTTCAATGATCTCTAGAGGTTTACGTTATATATAATAAACAAATATTGTTTAGTTTTAATAGTTTTAAAACTATATATGTTTTGAAATATTAATGGCTTCTGGAACTTTAATGTATTATTTAAATATTTCATTAAAAAATTTACAAGTTATTTCTGATATTTTTGATGCTGAATCTACATTTTAAGTTATTTCTTTTTTGTAATGCATTGCTATTTTCTAGTCATTATTTCTTAAGTTATTGAGTTATTTTATTTATTCGAAATTTTATTTTTAATGGTGAATATTATTAAAGTATTGATTTACTAATCCTACATTGATTGCATAAATACATAAGAAATAATAAGAAATATGGTGGTAATAATTTAAAATACATATTATATTATTATACATTTTAAAATGGTAATGATTGTAGAAATTATTAAAACAACATTTAGAAATTATCATTACAATTCACATTCCTAAGAACGCTTTTGATTTAGTCGGGTTTGAGCTGCAGTGGTTGTAAAAGCCGACGTACAGTAGAACGTCGTTTATCTGAACTTTTATTATCGAACGTCAATATCCAACCATTTTTTTTTTTACTTTGCAGCGAAAAATCGAAGATGTACAATGTACATGAAAAATAAGTATTATTACAATAAACGCAAAATTGGACATTTTGCATCTATTTTGCTTTTTCTTCGCAGTTTCCGCATTGTTTTCAATTTCGTTAGTGTCCGTTTCATATACTGTTGATCGCTTCGTTTCGGTTACCGAACATCGTATCGAATGGTGTCTGTCCATTGATTCGGATAAATGACGTTCTACTGTACAGTCTCTGGTGATGTAACTTATGAATATTTTCGGATGACACTTAAGCTAGTTAAGATGTTTTTTTTAAAATAAAAACTCTTTACCACACAAAGGTTTATTTTAAGACCTAAATTAACTAAACACAACTGTACTATTCCCCTTATTTTAAATAACAAGAATAGTAAGTAACCTCAGGATTCAAACCTGTGGCTTCCAGTTTCACACAGCTGGCCACAAAACTTACTACTATGACTTATTAGTTATTGATGATGCATCAAAAAATTCTCATTCTTTTAACTTCCGTGTCAAACCACGTAAAGAAAATGTAGTAGCATGTTGTCCATGACCACAAACTCATGGATAGCGTTAGTCCTTTCAAATCATGAATTCGAATCCTGATGCTACTGAACACTAGGCGTTGTAGAGGTTTCGATGCGAAGTTAAAATATTTTTGCGTTCCAAGTTTTTCCATGGCAGTGAGTGGCAGGTATAAACCTCATCAGTAGATTTTAAAGCTGTGAGGTCTGCCACAAATGATATTCGTGTTGCTTCGAAGAGTAACATTAATACACCATCAATTAATGAAGTAATGCAAAAAACTTTTAGACTCAGTAGCTGCTAAAATGCAGATGTTTTCATCATTCCATACATCAAGATTTTCAACTATGTAATGAGTCATTTGAACATTTCAAATCCTTGAATATTTTATCATTATTTAGCTTAACTGGCCTATTTTTTTTATAATTATTCTTCGTACACTGTGATACTTTATACATTTTACACTTCGAGTATAAGACAATT